>NJDD01007335.1:0-39468 GCA_002245505.1 Calephelis nemesis
CAAACAATTTTTAACCGATTCCGATTAAAAAAAACGGATTTTAAGAACTAAGAATAGGGCCCCTATTGGGCCCCCTTCAACTGTTGAGGTAAAATTTAACTGAAGTTGTTACAATCAGGTACAAACGATTCTAAACACATTCCGATAAAAAAACAATGATTTTCAAGAATTAGGCATGGGGGCCCCTATTGGGCCCCCTTGAACTATTGAGGTACAAACGAAAATAAAGTTGGTACAATCAGGTACAAACGATTTGAAACCCATTCCTATAATAAAAACAGATTTTCAAGAGTTTTGCATGGGGGGCCCTTTTGGGCCCCCTAGAACTATTGAGGTACAAACGAAAAAAAAGTTGGTACAATCAGGTACAAACGATTTTAAACCCATTACAATAAAAAAAAACTAATTTTCAAGAGTTTTGCATGCTAAGTTCACGAGGGTTGTGTACACACAGTTTTTTTACGATTTTTTTATGTAAAGGTGATACCTGTTCATAAATAGTAATAAATAAGCATCTTCACATCCATATCCCCGAAGGGGTAGGCAGAGGCACAACCAGGCACCCACGACTAGCCGAAAACACTAAGTCCCACAATGTGATAGGTGGCAAGCCTATCGCCAACCGGGCACATTTCTAATCCCGAGCAACATTTTTTTTTATTAGAATATTGGGAAAACCCAATAAAAATAGAAATTAATGCAAAAATAGATTTTGTTTTATATATTCGTAAAAGGAACGTTTTTAGATTTGATTTCAATATGCAGAAAAGAACATTTGCTAAACCTGAAACAAGTCGTACATCTTCCACCAATAAAATCCTAATGGTACATAAAAACAAAAACATGGGTAAAAGTATCCGTAAATTTGCTTAGATATACGACTTTTCACACACATTAGCCGACTAAATTGTTACCTCCATAAAAAGTGGCCGACATAAGGGATGAAATTATTATAAATCTTCATAGCATTACCATAGCGAAACTTAGGGAACTTTGCTCTTTCGAAACTCGCTTGGTAAGTGGGTAGTAACTCATTGAAGCATGTTTGGTGTCGACGGCGCTCTTACTACTTGTATACGATCTTATCTCGCGGATAAACTCGAAACTAGACGTTTTATATATTTTTTTATGTTATAGGAAGTTATATATACCTTACTATCCAAGACTGATATAAAAAAATCCTGAACCTGCTTAGATTCTCGTATTTTTTTACGATATTGGCAAACAAGCAGACGGATTTCCTGATGGTGAGAAATTCACGCCGTCTAGAGACCAAAGGTGATAATGGTGCATTGCCAACCAGAGGCCGACATGTTAGGCCTCGAGCAAAAGTAAGTTAACCGGCTACCTTACCCTCCGAACTGGAACACGTTTTGACGTTATGGCGTCAGGAATAGGTAAGGCGGTGGTACCAATGCGGGCGAGTCGCTGCCAAACTCTACCACCTTGTCGGATGTCACGGTGTTAGTGATTGTAAGCCTATGCTTGCCTTTTGCGAGCTGCCTGGCAAGGAAGGCAGATGGTCTATTCTACAAAGGAGCCCGGACCAACACGGGGGAACCAATTACTCCCCTCGACATTATACGGATGCAATGTTTACAGTTTTAAATGTATTCCAATTATATTATATATATTTTGCTGTTTCTTCTCCTGACTGGCTGGGTTTGGAAGCAGTGGTAGATTACCGTAGACAGGGTTAAATTTATTTACATTTTAAAATTGTTTGTAATTTTAAATTAAAATTGTTATAAAAATAAAACTATTTTTGTATGATAATTAAAACATTGTGTATATAATTAGTTGTTTTATACTTATAAAAATATTAAATTATTTGCACACCACAATGTGGTAGAATATGTTGGAAAGCTTAAATAATTTTGTAACAACTTCAACACGCATATTCCGCAAATAAATATATTTTCTTTCTTTCTTGTACAACTGACGAATTGAAAATGCGTGAATGGTATTTGCAGAATCGAGGTCTATTTTTATTCGCGAACTATATTGTTCTTTAATTGTAAGAACTGAACAAAACTCGCTTGGTAAGTGGGTAGTAAACTCATCGAAGCATGTTTGGTGTCGACGGCGCTCATACTACTTGTTTACGATCTTATCTCGCGGATAAACTCGAAACTAGACGTTTTATATTTACGACCAATTACTTCACTCGACATTATACGGATGCAATGTTTACAGTTTTAAATGTATTCGAATTATACAACTGACGAATTTAAATTGCATGAATGGCGTTTGCAGAATCGAGGTTTATTTTTATTCGAGAGCTATATTGCTCTTAAGTTGAAAGGACTGAACAAAACTTTTATTATCAACTTTATTACATTTTTAGAAAGTCATGCGAGTTGGATGTACAGTATTTTAAAAAATAATTGATCCATATTTATCAGGATGGGTCCGCTTCAGAGCGTGATACGTAAAATGAGGCTGAACTACTTTTGAATTTATTTTTGGAAGAGAATCTTCTTTTTTGACGAATGAGAAAAAAATTCAATTACAACTGTTCATACACGTCATGGTATTAAAAAGGATACAATTTATCAATCTTTAGATTTAACTAACAATTATCTCAATGTTAAGCTTGTTAATACTTATAGAATCATTCTTACATTTCTACTTTTTGTATTATATAAATACAGTTTTTGTATTATACATACAATCTTGAGTAAAGCGATGATCTCGAGACTCAAGCTCATTAAATAAGATTTAGTGGAAATTAATAAAAATATTATACACTAATTTCTTCATAGATGTTTCCCTTGTGCACTTTAACTTAACAAAATTGTAGTAAGTGAGGAAAATTAGTTAATTTAGCTGGCACCTAAATTAACTAATTTTCCTCATAAAATGCACGAAGTTCAATCATTACGGAAAAACTAGAACTATCTTCTGTAACGATGACGCCAAAACTTCGTATTTGAACATTTTAATAACAGTATCTTCACGCCTATATCCCCGAAGAGGTAGGCTGAGGTACAACCATGGCACCCACGACTAGCCAAAGACACTAAGTCCCACAATGTGATAGGTAGCAAGCCTATCGCCAACCGGGCACATACCCAATCTCGAGCAAGGTTTTTTTTAATAAGAAAATTGGAAAAACCCATTTACGTTTTGTTGGGATGGGATTCGAACCCGGGAACCTCATGAAGTCAAGTCCGACACTTGGACCGCTACACCACAGAGGACACTAAGTCCCATAATTTTAACAACAGATAACAGGTTTTACGTCACTACTTCTACTGTTAAATATTATAAATGAAATTCGAGGGCATTTCGAAAAGACCAATGGTAATATCATAATATGGGCGCATTTGGTCGAAGATTCACGATCCAAACATTCACATAAGAACTAATCATTGCAGCGTCGTGGTTAAACTTTATCTGGAAAAGTTGTCTGAATTATTAGAAAGCTGTTTCACATCCGCATAAGAGTTGCTTTAGTAAAAATATGTACAGAAATTTTATGTTAACGTAGAGTAAGTAACTTTATTGCAAATAAGTACGGAGAAATCAAATCCTATTAATATTATAAATGCGAAAGTTTGTATGTATGGATGTATGGATGTTTGTTACTCTTTCACGCAAAAACTACAAAGCCGATTACGATGAAATTTGGTATGTAGGTAGCTGAAGAAATAACATATAGGCTACTTTTTATCCCGGAGTTCCCGCGGGATTGGGGCTTACGCGGGTGAAACCGCGGGGCGCAGCTAGTAAATATTATAAATGCGAATGTTTGTGAGGATGTGTGTATGTTTGTTACTCTTTCACGCTCGAATGGCTAAACGGATTTGTCTGAAATTTGGAACACAGATAAATTGTGACCTGGATTAACACATAAGCTACTTTTAATCCAGATCGCACAACGGGTTACTGTGAAAACGCGGTCGAAGCCGCAGGTAACAGCTGGTATGTCATATTAATACAATTTTACTTTTGTGGTATTTATAAAAAACACCACAATTTCGTACTAATATAAATTAATATTGCAAGTTGTTCACTTTTTGCAAATTATTTTTTAATAACTTACAAGTAGTTTTCATTTATAATTATTGCCTTGATAAGTTTTACTAAAATATTATACACTATGCTTATTAAGTCTGTTATAGAGTTCATGTCTGATTCAAACAGGGCACAAAATTAACTAATTAATCTTAACAAAAATAATAACATACCTAATAATTCTTAACAAAATTATTTATCATTCTCTAAACTACATAGTTTTAAAAATTTAAGCATACAAAGGGATACAGGGATAAAGAAACGTATTTTGTTTTTTACTATGTGAAGATACAATTTGTATTTGTATGTATGTACAATTTGTATCGTTTATTTGATCAGTTAAACGATCAGGAAATGTCAACTTTATATGTAAACTATAATGATTGCCTCTGTATGGAGTGGACTTATTTACATTAAGTTCTAATAATACCGGAATACATACACAAATATTTTTCAAATTTTATTAAACACACACCCAGGATTGATTAAATGACCGAATGGCGATAAGTTTCACACCAATCACATTGTGGGTCTTAGTAACTTTGGCTATCCGTAACTAGTTGCACCTCTGCCTACCTGTGTACGGGTGTAAAGTTATTTTTAAAATAATATACTAAATAAAAATAACCGAGTAAATAAATGCCATTTAACTGAGAATTTCCTTAAAAATGTATCCCCATTTCCAACCAGAAAGCCTCAGAGTATTCAATTTTGTCGGAGAAAAATAATGAGTCAAAGTATGTGGCAACAGTCTGTATATTGTAACAAACTATTGCCTCTCGGGTCTAGAGTGAAAAATGGCGTCGATAACTCTTTCGGAAAGGTAACGAGAGCAACAAAGTCTTTTGTCTTTTCATAATTATCTTTTTACGACTTTGGTTATTTACTGTCGAGATATTAGAATAATGGAAAACCTATTTTTATTAGAACACTAGCTGTCCCGGCAAACTTTGTTCCACCCGTTCAGTTTGTATGGGGAAAAGTAAATCGATATGATTTATGTAAAAACACTTGTACTTTCCACAATATATTTTATTATTTTTTTTTATTTTTATAATTTAGACAACCGGTTTCGCTATACAAGCATCATCAGGGCTATATAACAACTGTTATATAGCCCTGATGCTATACAGTTGTTATATAGTTTACTGTTATATAGCCCTGATGCTATACAGTTTTTATATAGTCCTGATGATGCTTGTATAGCGAAACCGGTTGGCTAAATTATAAAAATAAAAAAATAATAATAAAATATATTGTGGAAAGTACAAGTGTTTTTAAATAAATCATATCAAGAATGGAATTCCACCAAGCCCCGACGATAAGAAGTATGGAAAAGTAAATCATTATTTTTTTCATTTTCCCTGATTTTTTCCTGGTTTTTCTCTTCATAAAAACCTTCTTCTTATAATAACTAACACAACAAAAAAATAATTAGCCAAATCGGTTTAGTCGTTCGGAAGTTATGCGCTTTTAGCAATTCATTTTTATATTATAGATTTCGTTGCTGTGATATTATTTTTTTTTTTTTTAATTTTTTAGTTTAACTATTTTGATATAGCCTCCGATGTGCCATTGTTGGTGAAACGCGGACACGGTGAATATGTAATTAAAAACAGGTATAGTAACTACAAACACATACATCTTTACGCCAAGTTCCTTGCGGAGTAGTCAGGAAGCAACAAGTGACAAGTATTACGATTCCTTCAGACCTACGTAGCTTACTCCAAACCCTCACAAAAACCAGAGCAAGGATTGTGGAATGTCATCATGTCTTCTAAGACACCTACAAATAGTCTATATTACCTGTCCTGAATTAAATAAAAAAACTGGCTATTATGTATACCTGCAAAATAAAAAATAAAAATTCGAATCTCAAAATTTAAAACACGGGATGGATTTCCAATTTTGAAATTCAAATATTTTAAAATCCATCCAACTAAAAGTTTTTAAAAATAAATGTAGCTAGGGAGTTATTTTTGTAATATTTTTAGTAACTTTTAGTCTAGATATTGTGTTACATACTGTAACCTTTTTTTCGTATTAAAATTTTCTAAAATTAGAAATGCTTTATTAAAATAATATTGAATGACTTTGAATTTAAATTTAAATGCAACACTTTTGTGATAATGCAGTTACTTTTCATAATGACAATAGATTTAGGTAAGTATATAAAAATCACAAAGCATTTGGGGCAAAAAATGTCAGTGCTTTAGCAGGAGGTATTGGTTCGTTAAAGACAAAACTACAGACAGTATCCTATTAATATTGTAACTGCGAAAGTTTGTATGTTTGTGTGCTACTCCTAGATGCAAAAACTGCTGAACCGATTTTCATGAAATTTGGCTCACACATAGACGGTACCTTGGTTTAACGCAAAGGATATTTTTTTAATCCTAAGCAACGTACCTATGGGAACAGCTAGTATAGTCTATTTATGTTAATACGCTTTTTCGGGGATTATTTGACGGGCGCAATCAGCGGCGTTTTTTTTATAGTAGCTGGTTACCTTGAATTTTGTCAGCATAGTGTATATTTTTGAGTAAACGTTCATTCGTTAAACATTTTAGCCGTCTTATTAATTAACGTGGACTAACGTAGGAGTTAAATAAAGTTGATATATACAGTCTGTATCATATTGTCATAAAGACTTTAATACCAGGTTGAACCTTGGAGTACTTTACTCAGTGTTGTTAATCAGACGGCGAGTGTTGGTCTACGAGTAAAACTAAAGCAATGTGTGAACGCTGATCTTTATATTCATATGAAATTCCATCAAAATCGATCTTGTGGTTAAACCGTCAAACAGACAAACAGACTTTCGTATTTATAATATTAGTATGCATTACTTTTAGGATACTTTAGTAGTGTACGTTTCCTATGGCTCCGCTCGCGAATCAAAGTTATCAACTCCTGTACGAACACGTTTAAATACAAGGCTAAAAAATAGCCCTAAAAATTATATTCTAACATTGCCCAGTCACGACGTGCAAGAAGGCCAAATAACTAAACAAGCACACTTTCCCATTCATAATATTTCGTGTCACGTTGTTTGTCCGCGATGAACTCCTAAACTAGTAAACCGATTTCAATCAAATTTTGTCAACTTGATCGCAAATCGCAATATTGTTTTATTGCAAAAGTTTATTATTTGACAGTCACAGTTATCTGACAGCTCTAAACGATTCCAACAAATGGCGGTATCTGTTTACTTGATTAGATTTGTCGTTACCTCTGTGGTCTAGCGGTTCAGTTGTTAGACTTGACTGCAAGAAGTCCCGGGTTCGAAATTCTAATACAAAAATTTTGCTCGGGACTGGATATGTACCCAGTTGGCGATAGGCTTGCCACCTATCACATTGTGGGACTTAATGTCTTCGGCTAGTCGTGGGTGCCCTGGTTGTACCTCTGCCTACCTCTTCAGGGTTATGGGCGTGAAGATACTTAGTATTAAATATATAGCTCTGTATTAAAAGAGTAACTAGCTATTAATGTCCAGCAATACGAAGTTTGCCAGGTTGCCTAGAATGCATATAGGTACGTTTGTGTTGAACTCTTTTATTCAATTTAGAAATGAATTTATACCAAAACGATTGAAATGTGTTTCATACGCGGATTGCAAGTGGAAAGTTTGAACAGTGTCCCAATTGATACAGATCCTTTTAAAAACATTTAGGTTTCATAGATCAAAGGTTTGCTCAACATTTTCATAGGCATTTTATTGTTTCAAAACATCGAAATGGATTTTGTTTTATTAGTCATATTGTAAAGTTTTACGAAATATTAATAAAGCAGGCATACAATTCGCATTTTTGGTCTAGCCGTCCAGGTGTTGGACTTAACCTCTTGAGCTCTCTTCTTTTTGTTTGTTGCCTGACCGGGAATCGGGTTCCCCCGGATTAAAATTAATTACTTAATTAAAAAGATTAAAATACCCCGGATTGGATGTGTGCCCGATTGGCGACAGGCTTGCCACCTATCGCATTGTTGGACTTAGTGTTTTCGGCTAGTCGTGGGTGTTCTACTACTTCGGAAGATACATTACTTAACATACAATTCAAATATGGAGGGATGCGCGATCAAACCGTGTGGGTTCATCCGAGATTTGAGAGATCTGAGTCTCAGTAACCGGCGTGATTGTATGAAAAGAGTAACGAGAACATAAGAAGCTAGCCTGGTGCAGACCTTTCTTGCATACTCTCTACCGTGTGAGGGAATTGGTTGAAGATATGTATGTGTTGTGAAAAGTCACCTAATAAGAACAAAGCCCAACTGACGGTAAGCCATGGCGTCTATAGGCCATGGTTGTCCATGTTCTATAGACGCCATGGCTGCTATAGTCACTATCCTGTGGCCTCGAAGTTGAACCTATTGTGCAAGTCATAAGTATGTCTTAAGTGTTTAGAAAATTATATGTATTTTTTGACACTTGGTAAAATAAATTACTTTACAGAGGTTGAATTTGAATTATCTATTGTTGGTAACATTACGGTTTATTTGGTCTGTTGTTGCCTAACGAACTCAGCCAACGAGAAAAGTCGCTGTATGCAGCCAATGACAAACGTTGGCGCGAAAGCGTCACACTTGACATTTGGCGGAAGGAAGGTACTGGCATTCTCGGACACAATTTCGAAGTGATCCCTCTTTTGAGCAGTTATTTGATGTGCATTAATTATTATTATTTAAATTTGAATGTAACTGTTAGTTGAGTAAATTATAGTTTTATTTTAAGTGGTTTTACTGGGTAGTTAACACAATGTCCTTGACTTCCTCTGTTAGATCAAATAAAAAAAAACCAACAAAGTTATAAAAACCTCATTTGAATATAAAATGTAAAGTTTTGGAATACTAACTGTTACTTGCAGCTTCACACGTATAAACCTCACAGCTAATGCAGTTATTAAAAGCCATTTGCAACTCCTAAACTGCTAAGAGACTCTTGCGTACTCGTTAATTTTCCAAAGTAAGTTTAATCTTCTGCACAGCTTTCGTAACTTTTTTACCGAAAAATCTTTTACAAAGTGTTAGGGTTTATTCACACTTATCGTTGCGGTGTCCGAGACGTGTCAGGGAAATGTTCCGTTACGAAACAAAAATACGTCTACGAACTTGTTCATACACATTAGTGTCTGAACTA
Source organism: Calephelis nemesis (assembly GCA_002245505.1). Taxonomy (NCBI): domain Eukaryota; kingdom Metazoa; phylum Arthropoda; class Insecta; order Lepidoptera; family Riodinidae; genus Calephelis; species Calephelis nemesis. The sequence continues at coordinate 9,158 of NJDD01007335.1, forward strand.
GCATCGGTGAAACAGTGCTAGAAGTGACAACGGAATTTATTTTAGTTCACCGATATTTTTCCTTAATCTTGTTAACATTTTTCCAAAAAAACGTGAATAATATTGTGCAGTAAATCTTATAACATTGAATATAGTGTACGACTTACTTTACCTAAAATATGAATACGCCAATCATCTTGAAAATTGAAGATACAAAAACAATACACGGGATTGTATCAAAAATCCCAACCATATACTTAGATAGCCCTTTACGGGACACGGATGCATATTATCGACATGGTCACATCACTAACACAACCCTAACGCTCACTGACATTTGTGTGGGAGTTTTGGCGCCATCGAGAGAAAAGATGGTTAAAGGTTTTTCATATTTATGGAATTTCGTGTTTATATTGAGTAAAACTAGTCAATTTTAGTGGCATTTTGTTCAATTTTGTTCAGTGAAAGTACACAAATGAAATAATCATGAAGAAATTAGCGTATCATGTATTTCCTCGTTGCCGCCAAATCTCACTATACGAGCTTGAGTAATGAGGCCACCGCTTTACCTAAGACTCTGACATGACTTACTGGCGACTTATAAATGATGACTAATTATGATTGATTAAAATTGATTTAAAATTTGATGCAAATTTCTACTTGACGAATGGCAAAATACTAACGTGACGGCCAAAACCTTAAGAAAGAAAGAAAAAATACATTTGTGTGGATAGACCTTCAGTATTATTTATTTAAAATATGAATTTATTAATACTAAAGTTCCAATGGCAACTCGTAAACCACTCATACTTATTCTTTAGTTTACAACAAAAGAGCAGTTTAAAATGTTCAAACGACTTATCCAGCAGCAAAATTACGCCTCGTCTTTAACCTTTTTATCTATACTTCAAAAGACTCATTAGAGATTGAATTTAAAAGAGTTTTACGCTCGAGTGACATTAAAATAGAATTATTCTAATTGGACTTTGATCTAAGTTCATCATTAAACTATGTTAGCGAAGTTCACAACTTAAAGATTAAACATCAGTCAGATAATTTAAAATTAAATAATGATAAGTAATATTTAAAGTATTATTTAAAATTCTTAGAAAGTGGACGTTGCTAACAGATAAATATATGCCTATTGAAATTGGACTGCTTTTGTTAAAATGAACTTGTTAAAAAAATAGAGTTAAATATCAAATCAATAAATGAAATTATATTATCATTAATAGTTGCGAATATTAATAATCTCTATTTTTCGTTTAAAACCTTTTATAACTTTGCCAAAAACCCCTTAAATAGTCAGTGCTGGTCGAGAGAAATAAAATATTAATTAAAAATTAAAAAAAAATTAATCTCTATCCCTGGACCCGATTCGTTAAAATCCTCCCGGGTTAGTTCTTCCTAGAGTTGGCAACCCTTACTAAGACACTAACCTGACATTGTCAACAAGGCGGCAGGAATAGGTAAGGCGGTGAACCCCTACCCGGACAAGTTGCTGCACAGAAGTCTACCACCAGTAGTCTAGTTTTTAATGACCCTGTTCGCCTTTGCTCGTCTCTTACGAGTTGTCAGTCAGGACGACATAATATGTTTTATTCTACAAAGTACTTGGACCAATACGAAAACACGGAGGCGTTATCTCTACCTCTATTGCATGCGACTAATCGAAGTTATTTTAAATATTATCACAGAAATAAAACAGAATTATTATTAGTAAATTACATTAGGTATATAAAATAAAATACCCTCATTTTATAAGTAATGTCCGTTACGTAATACGTAATCGGCGAATATTTAGCTAACTTTTTTCTTGATATGTTTTAGTTATAAGCTGTTTATTTTATGTTTATAGAAAAAATGAAAAATGTATATAATAGAGTGACTTTTACCAATGTCATTAAATCGAAATAAAATTAACGAATGTCTCTTACGAACTGATTATCAGATAATAGCTAAAAAAAAGCAATACTTTTTAGATCAGTGAAACAAATGCAGAGTCAAATAAAATACGAAATTCATCTTAAATTTTGCTATAATTTGGACGTTAAAATTGCATAATAAAAGCCACCAAAGTATTGGCAATTCAAATTTCGAACTCGGACAAAGAAAACTGGCTTATATTGGATGGAAAGTTAAAAAAGATTTTATCGCTAAATTATGTTTTTATGAATTTTAATTTATTTTCGTTGCGTTTTGATTTTCGATATTCGCACTTTTTTATCCTGATTTTAATTATAGAACATGTTACACGATATTTTCGATTTAATACATTTTTGAACTGATATCATTAAATTGTTTAAAATTAAAAGATAAGTTTTTACCGTTGCATAAAATAAGTAGATATAGGACATACCTATACCTATCTATATTTAATAAAGTATTTAAGAATGCTTTTAATATCTGGTAGTCAAGTAATAACTCAACAAACAGAGCCTTTACCATGAGATGGTATCGATTACGTTCGGTAAGTTAGGTCTCGAAATCTATGACTTTTTTGTCTAAAATGTGTTTCTCTTAGTTACCAATAGAGGCGCTGTTCAAAGTTTTCTTACAAATAACTTAAAGAGACGGTAGCGAGTATAGTAAACTTGATAAACTTTCAACTCATAGTAAGGGCTCTGAGCATCTTTTTTGACATACGAAGGTCACCGATTTAATTTGTAGAAACGGTAAAAAATTATTTAAAAAAATTATATGTAAACCGATATCGGATTAAATAATTTGCTTGCTATTGGGTTTCTATAAATTCACGTAATATTTTCTTGCGATATTCCTAAAAGTTGCAGTAGCAATTGATTGTGTATATCAGTATATCTATACTTATAAAATAACTTGTCCTGACTGACTTATCATCGCCGAGCAAAAACTGTTAGAGTAACCGCCATAAAATTTGGTGAGTAGTAATGTTTTATTGAATAGACATCCACTAAGGACGGAATTCCGAAAATTTTATCCCTAAGGCGCTGAAATAGGTGATGAAAGTTTGTATGGAAGGCCGTCATTTTTTTAATTTAGGAACATGAAACTTTATTTTTAGATTACTTATTAAAATGAGTAGATTAAGAGTTTTTGAAAATTCTACCCATAAGGGGGTGAATAGGGGTTGAAAGTTTGTATAGAAAACCGAAATTTTTTTAAGTTAAGAACATGAAACTTTATTTTTGGGCTACTTATTAAAAATGACTAGATATGTATTTAAGCGTTTCTAAAAAATCTACCCCTAAGGGGTGTGAAATAGGGGTTGAAAGTTTGTATGGAAGACTGTTATTTTTTAAGTTAGAACCATGAAACTTTTTTGTGATATTTATTAAAAATGAGTAGATACGTATTTATGCGTTTCTGAAAATTATACCCCTAGGGGTGAAATAGGGGTTGAAAGTTTGTATGAAATTCATCATAAATGGGCTATAATCCGTAAATATATTAACTGCAACGCGAGCAAAGACGCGAGTAACAGCTAATATAACAAAGTTAACGTAAAAACCAAAATATATCACAATGTTCGCGTGTTCGTTTGAACCACAAAAAGCTTCTCAACTTTTTCAAAGTGACAGGAGACAAAAACCAGCAGACAAGCAATCAGAAATGCAAATTTTGTGTCACTGATACGTAGATATGTTACTGGACGTACTTCAGAGTTGACGTCAGCGATTTAAATTGCAAATGTTGTTCAAAAACAGTCGGTGACGTACATTAAAACGTATTTTAATGCGAATAATTTACACTAACAAAAGTGGCACTATTCTGTTTGCAACTGTTTTGCATATTTTTTTAGAGTTGGAAAGAAAATAGAGACACATTATTTTAGTGATGTTTAAAGGTAAAACTCTACTTAAGCACAAATTTACACTAACAAAAGTGGCACTATTCTGTTTGCAACTGTTTTGCATATTTTTTAGAGTTCGAAAGAAAACAGAGACACATTATTTTAGTGATGTTTAAAGGTATAACTCTACTTAAGCACAAACAAAATAAATCCAAACTTCTATAGTTTTTTTATAATATTGAAAGGCAAACAAGCAAACGGATTTCCTGATGGTAAGAAATTCACACCGTCTAAGAGACACCAAAGGTGGTATTTCCGTTGCCAACCTAAGGCATCTTAGGCGGGATCTTAGGCCAAGAGCAAAAGTGGGTTTATCTGTCTATTCTGTAAATATTATAAATCAGAAAATCTTTCTGTCAATGTGTTTTCAAGACTTAGCCTCTGAATCGATTTTAAATTAATAATCACATAGCTAAAAATTCGACTTTAAACAAAGGTTTTTTTATTGAAAACAAAGGATAAGAACATCAACAAATTATTTATGTTTGAAGATTAAAAATCGTATAAGATGTTCAATAATAAAAAAAATAGTTTCTTGCTATAAAAGGAAGGGTGCATATTTCTTGTCTCTACACATTAAGCCTTTCTTTAATAGGCCAAAGTATTTGTTTTTATAATAAACTCATCTCTTATTTGAAATACCTCCCAATTAATAAATTGAAGAAATATATTAAATTGAAATTATATGTAAATTTAGTTATAGGTTATTATAAGATTGCTTATTACTTAGCAGATAAGAACCCTTAGGATTAATTGATCCTCAGGCCAATCTATATATATAAAAGAAAGTGGTGTTAGTTACACTATTTATAACTCAAGAACGGCTACACCGATTAGGCTGAAAATTGGTAGGGAGGTAACTTAAAACCGGGAGAAGGACACAGGATACTTTTTATCCTGTTCAATTGTGAGGAAACTGGGAAAAACAACATTTTAATTTTTCCCGTACAAACTAAACGGGCGGAACGAAGCTCGCGGGAACAGCTAGTCTTTTATAAATATAATATACCAGAGGCCCGCCCCTACTTCTTACGGGTATAAAATATACATATAAACCTTCCTCTTCAATCACTTTATCAAAAAAACCGCATCAAAATCCGTTCCGTAGTTTTAAAGATTTAAACATACAAAGGGGTATTGGGACAGAGGAAGCGACTTTGTTGTATAACTATGTGGTGATTATTACTGTAATTAATATTGTACGCATATTGAATAATAATAAAAAAGACAAGTCCGCTAAGATTCTTGCCGGATCTTCTCAGCGTGTGGCCGCGTTTCGATCCGGTAGTAGATTTTAGTATTATATAGACGTGTCAGTGTCTTTTGTAATGGTTTACGTGAAATAAACCATTTTCTAATTCTAATTTAAAATGTAGGCGTGAAAATAATCAGAATTTCGTGCAACATGAAACTTAAGCATTATTGTTGTTTTAGAGCATGTTTTAGTTAAGCTAGTGCTGATACATTCGACCAACTTGTTGGACAACCGACTTATTTCGTAGGAAAAACAATTTATATGAAACTTTTATTTTTAGAGCTATTTGAATATTTTCTTTTTAATAAAGCTCTATTTTCAGAATCGATGATTTCGCTTTGAATTGTATTATATAACTACCAATGGGTTTTTGTTTTATTTTAATAGGTATTTTATGATGGAATATGAAATTTTTATGTACTTCATACAGTGAAATTTGAGTAATAAAGTTTAAAATGCTAACAGTTTTACAGTTAAGGTGTACAATCCTGATTACTCTGAAGATTACTATATCTTGAAGAAAATCTGTTTCTTCTTCGGACTGACTTTAAGTACCGTAACTTAAACTTAATAAATAAATATCCTTTGACAAATCACACAAATAGAATCTAACACCAAAGTAAGCAAATTACATGCTTTTGTTATGGGTAATCTACGTTAACTGAAACTTAAGCTACGTTAGATTTTTTTTAAATTTTCCCAGTTCTATCAACGATTTAGACTCTAACGGCGACAACTAAATCCTTAATTTTGGACAAAATTGTGTATTAATATGTCGCCTCTGTGGTCGAGCGGTCCGGGTGTTGGACTTGACTGCATGAGGTCTCGGGTTCGAATCCCGGGTCGGCCAACAAAAAGACAATTGGATTTTTCCAATTTTCTAATAAAAAAAAAATGTTGGTCGGGATTGGAAACGTGCCCGGTTGGCGATAGGCTTGCCACCTATCACATTATGGGACTTAGTATCTTCGGCTAGTCGTGGGTGCCCTGGTTGTGCCTCTGCCTACCTCTTCGGGGATATGGGCGTGAAGATACTTTTTTTTTTAATATGTTAAAATTAATCGCTTCTGTTGTCGGACTTGACTTCATTAAGGCCCGGGTTCGTTTGTTTGGTCGGGCAATTTTAAGAAGATTTGTTTTTTAATGTTCCTATATAATACAACGTTGTCCAAGATCGTGTACCTGCTCGGTTGGTAATAAGTTTACCTTCAATTACATTGTGGGACTTAATGTCATTGGCTAACCTTGGTTGTCCTGGTTGCACCTTTGGCTACTTTTGGGATACGGACGTGAAGGTATTGTTTTTCTTAACATATTTATTATCTTTGATAGACATAAGCGGCATATATTTCCTACCGATAGGAGTCCATGTCCTTATTTGCCTTCTTGTAAGTACAATAATGTATTAAACTTTTTAAAAATATTTTCGATTTTGTAATTTGCTTATCACCAGAGCGTTGTAAATCATCATAAATCACACGATCTTCGCCAGAATGCATTAGAATCAAGGGAGATTTTCCCTTATCAGCCACGTCAATCACTAAGACCGAAAGATGTTGAGAGAACGAATGGATTCTGCGCTGACAGATGCCTATTCAAAGAGCAGTTGAATTTATTTGGACAGATGGATTGAAAACTATTTAGGTATATAAAGATACAAATAGTCGCCTCTGTGGTCTGCAGTCCAGGTGTTGGACTTGATTTCATGAGGTTGCGGGTTCGATTCCCAGGTCGAGCAACAAAAAGAAAATTTGGTTTTTCTAATGTTCTAATAAAAAAAATGTTGCTCGGGATTGGATATGTGCTCGGTTGGCGATAGGCTTAATACATGTCACATTGGGGGACTCAGTATCTTCGGCTAGTCGTGGATAACCTGGTTGTACGTCTGACTACCTCTTCGGGGACATGAGCGTGACGATAGTTTTTTTAAAATTAAAAATAATAAAATGAAAAACATATTTAGGTAGTTATTGTCGCTACAAAGTACGCTTTCTCAGCTGTTAGCCTCATGTAAACCCGAGTCATTAAACTTCAGAATAAAATTGGAATATTGAAATTATTTAACTTGTTTATTTTAAATTTTAATTTTCGTTATTTTTTTACCTGATTATTTAAAATGCAAAATATCCAGAGACAATTTTGAATACCAAATTAGAAAAAGCATAAATAAAAATGAATCCCTAAAATGAATGAATAAAAAGAAACCTATTTTTTCATTTGTATAAAAAACAAAGCTTTTAGTTTAATTTGAAATTAACATAAAACCTAAAGTCAATGTTCGTTTTTCGATTTGCGTGTAAAACTGACTAAAGTACATTATTTACAAAATTACTATTTACAAAAAAAATTAAGCTGAATAGCTTTAATATCAGAGGGCTGATTATGTATCTTTTCAGTGATGATCACTGGATAAAGTGTACATCAAATTGCTGCCAAATGACGTGTTTTATATTTGCTATCTCCAGTGAAAAACAAAAATACAAAATAGATAGAAAACACGTGACTTCACAAGTGACGTCATTTGACAGCTATTTGATGTACACTTTTCCATTTTGAGTTGGCCACTGAGATACGTAATCAGCCCCCTGACAATCTACGTTACGCTCCATACAAGCTGTCTTTAGCCTGCCAACTATCATAAAAAAATAAAATTTAAATTCGATATTCGAAAAAAGCAACCGCGCGTCACGGATCGCTAGGGAAGACGTAACAAAATTGAAACGAATATCGATTATCGTGATCGTTTGTGCGAGACGATATCCAGTTGCTACCATAAATCACTAGATTCGAATATGCTTTAGCGATTCTCTGTTACAAAGAGCGTAGGTAGATGTTATCGCAAATGCTCGAACGTGAATAAATGTTGATTTTTTTTATTAAATCTTTTACTACGAATTCCTAAAACGTTCAAGGTTTGAGGTTACAAAAGCATTTTGCAAATCACACTTGATCCGAATAAGTAATTTCATTTTTTTAAGTAATACTTTTTAACACTATGGGAAAAACTGAAATTTCCTTTTGTTAGTGGCTCAGTGGTGCGGTGTTGGACATGATTTCATAAGAACCTGAGTTTGATTTGTCGGATGGATAAGCGGTCAGTTGATCGATTTGCCACCTATCACATTGCAGTATTTATTGTAAGCTTCCAAAACGCTAGTCAAATTTAATTTACTATTTAAAGTATCTTCACGACCCTATCTCTTAAAGTTTAACCAGAGGCTGAACCAGGGCACCCACGACTAGACAAAGATACTAAGTTCCACAATGTGATAGGTGGCAAGTCTATCGCATACCGGACACATCAAATCCCCGACAACGTTATTTTTATAAGAAAATCGGTCAATTATATGACCTGGGTCGAACCCGGGATCTCAAGAAGTCAAGTCCAATACTGGATCGGTAAACCACAGAAAAACAAAGAATACGAATAAGAATGAAGATTTACGAATCTGTTATAGACTATATAATTTAAGCTGAGTGAAATTGCAAAAAAGGACATCGATTTCGATTGTGTACTCTATCCAAACAAAAGAATGGTAGGTACAAACAAATCGAGACTTGGTCGTAATGGGACAACCTCGTGCGTACATGCTATTGTATAAAGAAACTGAAAATACACATTTTCCAATTTTTTTGTTGTCCGACCAGGGAATCGAGCTCAGGACTTCAAAACTTCAAGTTTGACGCTGGATAGCTAGAATACAGAGGCGAATCGAATAAATGAAAAAATAAATTGTAGTAATCGTAATGAAACAGCTGCCATGTTAAAATAGGGGTTAGTGTGTTCGGCTAGTCGTAACTCTAGTTGTACCTCTGCATACCTCTTCAAGGATACGGCGTGAAGATATATTTTTTTATATTTCAATCACTTTTTATAAGAAATATATTATTACGACTATGAGTCATAGATCTCTAGAGAAGTGCAATAAAACTGAATTGAATGTCGATTATCGATATCGCTTATGAAAGATGATATCCAATCACATCCATAAATCAAACTCGATTTGAATATCATTTTACTTGCATACTCAAAGAGCATGGATAAAATCTCAAGAAACTTAAAAAGAGGATAGATTTGGGAAAGGTGTGTTTGATAACATTTTTATTCTATTCATCATGTATTTGGCGTTTTTTCAGATTTTAACCACCCACTAGAAAACGAGGAGGTGCTTAGACCGCCTCGTTGGTCGATGGCTAGCGTACACGCCTAACTACACCGACTAACCGCGAGGCTCGGGTTCGATTCCCGACGGGGGCAGGCATTTCTGTGATGAACATTTAGATGTCTGCATTTCCGGGTCTGGGTGTTTATTAAATTTATTCTAATATCTATTTAAGTATTTCTATGTATTAGTATCGTTCACTAACACCCATAACATAAGCATATAATTTGCTTACTTTGGGGTTAGATTCAATTTGTGTAAGTTGTCCTGGGATATTTATTTATTTATATATATGTATGTGTGTGTGTGTGTGTGTGTGTGTGTGTGTGTGTGTGTGTGTGTGTGTGTGTGTGTGTGTGTGTGTGTGTGTGTGTGTGTATGTGTATGTGTGTGTGTGTGCGTGTTTATGTGTGTGTGTGAGTGTGTGTCTGTCCATGGAATTATGAATGGACCGATTTCGATAAGGCTTTTTGTTTGAAAGCTGATGTGATTGATGTGGTTCTCGATATATGATGATGTAGTTACATTATATACAAGTTCTGACTTTTTTTAAAAAATTTTGTATTTTACATCAGTCTTGTTGTCATTGAATATGTGTAATTAGCTCGCTAGTTTCATACAAAAAAATCGACAAAATAGCTAAAATAATTAGCTAAAGTAAGTAAGTAAAGCAAGTAGTAGTAAGTCGATTGAAAGAACTATACTTAATATAAATTAATTATGAAAGTAAAATAATTTAAGTAGACTGAATAAATTCAAATCTTAAGATGTAAATATGTATTTTTTTTCTTGGAAACAAGGAACAAGTATTTTCATTCCCATATCCATGTAGCAGTAGGTGGAGGCACATTCAGGGCGCTCACAACTAGCCGAGGACATGAAGTCTCACAATGTGATAGGTGGCAAGACATGATGTTTTAATTAGGGAATTTAAAATTCACATTTATGTCTTTGTTGCACCACCCAGGAATTAAACCCGGAACCACAAGAAGTAAAATTCTACGCAGGACCACTTGACTACAAAGAAACGAATACCAACGAAGATTTACGAATTTAACATAGGCTTTATTGTTTAAGCTCAGTAAAATTGCAGAAAACTGAATTTTGATTGTGGCGTCTATGTAACCAAACAACTAATTTTTATGTATAAATGAATGGTCTTCCTGGGATTCGACTATCAAATCCAGACTTGGTAACAATGAGACCACCTTGGACTTACGCTTTTTCAAATAACAAAATGATTTTTTAAATCTTTTCAGAAAAGACCGAGAAATCGATTACCATACATAAGTATAAGTTGAATATACAACCTCCTTCTTTTTTTTGAAGTCGGTCCGTGTTTGTCCGGGCTCCTTTGTAGAATAGACCATCTGCCTTCCTGTGCCAGGCAGCTCGTAAAAGGCGAGCATAGGCTTGCCGTCACTAACACTGTGATATCTGACTAGGTGGTAAAGTTTCGCAGCGACTCACCTGGATTAGTACCACCGCCTTACCTATTCCTGCCGCCATAACGTCATGTCGTGTTCCGGTTCGGAGGGTAAGGTAGCCGGTAAAGTTACTTTTGCTCGAGGCTTAACATCCCAGCCTCTGGTTGGCAACGCACCATTACCACCATTGGTGTCTCTAGGTGGCGGGAATTTCTTACCATCAGGAAATCCGTCTGCTTGTTTGCCTTCCAATGTCATAAAAAAATAATAGAAGTCTAAGTTATAAATTTCCACTTTTCAAAGTCTGTTGAAAAACTTTATAACGTTTATGAAAAACTCGCACATCACTATGCAACATATATTACAACTTATATCACTCATTCAGATTTCACTCATTGCATTATTAAATCCACCGGCCTACAAATCCTTGCTTACAGACTTAGCTTGAAGCTATCAAATCCAGACTTGGTGGCAATGGGAAAACGTCAGACGTATGTTCTTTCAAATAAAAAAATGTTTTTAAAATCGGTTCAGAAAAGACCGAGAAATCGAGTAACATACACAAATATAAGTTGAACAAACAACCACTTTTTGAAGTCGGTAAAAAATAGAAGTCGAACGTATAAATTTCCACTTTTTCGAAGTCTGTTGAAAAACTTCATAACGTTTATGAAAATCTCGCACATCACTATGCAGCATATATTACAACTTATTTCGCTCATTCAGATTTCACTCATTGCATTATTAAATCCACAGGCCTACAAATCCTTGCTTACGGACTTAGTTTCATATTTCGCGTAAAACCAGTGACGTCACAGGTGGCAAAAGGTGCGAGGCGACTTTGAAATTCAAATTCTTGCTCTGTGGTAAGGTGAAATTTAAATGCAGAATATTAGATTGTGAAAATATAGAGCTTTAATATTTCAAGTTGATAAAAAGAGGTTTTACAAAGGAGTTCTCGTGCACCTTTTTTGGTGACGTCGTTAACATATTTTTCCATATCTCCCAATAGCACTTAGTTAGCTGTACGTAGGTTATGTTTGATGTTAAATGGGCTCGGGTTATATATGCAGATGGGTTCGTTTATTTCTTACGCTATATTACTTTCTGTATAGACGTTCAAATGTAAGTTGTTTTGATAATACACAATATTTGCGTTTGATGTTTTATGTCAAAAGGCAGCAAACGAGCACGGCTCTCCTTATAGTAGGGGTTTTAGATAATGAAAGATTACATCCGTATCCGTAGATTTATTCCAAATTTAATCATAATCAGAAGATGTAAACAAAACTTACTCTGAGGTACCTTTATTAGATGACATGTTTACAACCATTTATTAACGTGTTTAAAAGTAAACCTAACAGGTGTGACACTTTCCTGTGGCTGGAGCCCGGGGTATTATGCCTAGTGTCCGAGTCTACCGGATACTCTCCCCTCCGGACGGATAATAAGGCATCCTTATTTTACCACCAGCGGTTGTTGGTCACCATTTTATTTTCGCTTATTTTCCATGTTGGGATTTTGTCTCCTCCCATCAAACGATATTACAACTAGGAAATGCACGATACATTTATTTCTTCAGCAACATTTCACTTGAATTTTATCTGAATAAAATGCATCTAAAGTTGACTAATGAGTAAAATTAGTCAACTTTATATCGTTTCTATCTTATAATAATATATTATGCATTCTTTCTTTAGTTTTTGGCATTCGCGTTAACATTTTAGCATTAGCTAAGTAGAAATTTGCATCAAGTTAACCGATTTATAAAAATCGGGTTTCAATTATTCATAATCAGTCACAAGTCTTCAATAAAAGTCACGTCAAGGTCTTGAGTAAAGCGGTGGCCTCATTGGTCAAGCTCATATAGTGAGATTTGGCTACGCTGATTTATTTCTTCATGATTATTTCATTTGTACACTTTCACTTAACAAAATTGCACAAAATGCCACCAAAATTGACTAATTTCACTCAAAATGCAAACGAAACTCAATGATTACAAAAAGACCATCTTTTCTCTTGATGACGCCAAAGCTCTGTATTAAACTTTTGCTATACTCATCTCAGTAACTTTAGATACAACGTCAAAAGTAAGAAGTATTTGAATAAAATCACTCTAATTCTTGGCAATGTTGTTTGGTTTTATGCCAAAGCTAAAGTCTAGATCTAGGATTTAGATCCTCCATTGCACGAATACCTCTAGATCAGGGGTGGGCAAATACTTCTGACCTGCGGGCCTGTAAGTTAAAAAAAATATAGTGGCGGGCCAGTAAATTATAATTATTCTTGTGGCGGGTCGGTTAATTAAAACACCTTAAAATAGCAGTAAATATAACGATTATAAAAGGTTGTATAAAGATAACATAAGGCATTTTTTTATTTTACAATTTTTAATTAAAATAAAAACTATTTATGAAGTCTTAACTTAAGAAATATGCAATATATATGTTTGAAGTATCGATTCAGTATCTTGTTTGTTCAAATTTCAATAGTCTTTTAACATTTTAACCATTATTTTTTTTGAGAAGGTTAATATTTAAAAAAAAACCTCGACTGGCCGGATTAAAACCTCTCAAGGGCCGGATCCGGCCCGCGGGCCGTAATTTTCCCACCACTGCTCTAGATAGTTTCTTTAGCTGTGTGTTTGCTTCAATGTTGCTAGTGTTGAACTAGGGAAGTTCAACTATATGTAGACAATCACGAGAGAGTTGTTGCATATTGGAGATATTCCAGGAAAATAATTGGTATATATTCTGAGATACTTTCAACCCTTATTCAGTGTAATATTCTATTCTGACTTATATTTTACGATGATACTCCTTTTTTAGCTGGTATCTAATGGATGCAAGTCGCAGGGTATAAAAATCATTGGTCGTCTCTGGAGGAGTAATTTACCTTTCTTTTAAGGCGTTCTTACAATAATTGTACAATGACATAATGAATGTATTCTTATAACGATACAGCTGACATTATTGATACAACTTTGAGAATTTATTAGCAAATTTGAACTTAATTATTAGATTTTTAATTTTATTATTTAACTAGCTATCCCGGTGAACTTCGTTCCACCCGTTCAGCTTGTATGGGAAAAGTAAAGTATTGTTTTTCCCATTATTCCAGCAATTTTCCTGGTTTTTCTCTTCATAAGAACCTTCTTCTGACAATAACTAACACTGCAAAAAAATAATTAACAAATCGGTTCAGTCGTTTGGAAGTAATGCGCTCACCAACACATTTAGAAATTGTTTTTATTATTATAGATTTACGATGAAAACTTAAACTACGTACGTACTATAATATTTACAAAAGTATTTACAAATAACTGATCGGAACAGTCTCAGAAATGACATCAAACCCAGCAATCAAAAAGGTCGCGCTGAAAAGCACGGTTTAAAATTACACGCATACAATATTATTAATTCCAATAAGAAAGACCGCTCGCCACACTGGACACGTCCGCTCGCATCAAAATTCAGAAATTACGAGCATCGCGCGGCTTTTTTTTTGAATGACTAATGTGTTGCCAACCTCGCGGTTTTGTCAACTTCACCGGGCTGTTGGCTAAACCATAAAAATATATTGTGGAAAGTACAAGTGTTTATAAATAAATTGTATCATAAAAAAAAGAATGTCGCATAAAATAGTTTTAAATTAAAATATTTACATAAATCAACATTTTTTTATCAATAAAATTGACATGATTGACACTCTTGACAATTGACACATTTTTACGAAGATCCTGTTTAAATTAGATGGTAATATCCAACAAATCTTTTTCCCCGTGTTGGTCCGGGCTTCTTAGTAGAATAGACCATCTGCCTTCCTGTGCCAGGCAGCTCGCAAAAGGCGAGCATAGGCTTGCCGTCCCCAACACCGTGACATCTGACTAGGTGGTAGAGTTTCGCAGCGACTCACCCGGATTGGTACCACCGCCTTACCTATTCCTGCCGCCATAACGTCATGACGTGTTTCGGTTCGGAGGGTAAGGTAGCCGGTTTTTTTCGAGCAAAATTTACTTTTGCTCAAGGCCTAACGTCCCGGCCTCTGGTTGGCAACGCACCATTACCACCTTTGGTGTCTCTAGACGGCGGGAATTTCTTACCATCAGGAAATCCGTCTTCTTGTTTGCCTTCCAATGTCATAAAAAAAATCTCAATTTACATATTCTACAGAATATGTTTGTTAGTGTTGATCTGTGAACTAGTTTGTTGTTTAACTTCCTATACGAAATAACTAGCTGTTCACCTCCGACTTCGTCATCGAAGCTACTTCGTACTTGTCCGAGTTACTAACTGTTATCAAAATTTTCATATTCATATTTTCATTTTCTTCCCCCTTTAAGATCATTTGGGGGTAATTTTACTACATAATATATATCCGCTCCGACCGCTCCCCCACACCCGGACCGCTCGACCACAGAGGCGACCATATATCGCCTCTGTGGTCGACTTGACTGCATGAGGTCTCGGGTTCGAATCCCGGGTCGACCAACAAAAAGAAGATTGGATTTTTCCAATTTTCTAATAAAAAAAATGTTGGCCGGGATTGGAAACGTGCCCGGTTTGCGATAGGCTTGCCACCTATCACATTATGGGACTTAGTATCTTCGGCTAGTCGTGGGTGCCCTGGTTGTACCTCTGCCTACCTCTTCGGGGATAAGGGCGTGAAGATACTTTTTTTTAATATTACAAAACAAAGTCGATTTTCGCTGTCTGTATACTTTTTTCATGCTACGTAATGGATTTCTTTTTTTTTTGTTTTTTAATATATAAAGTGATTTAAGAGAAAGGTTTATCATATTAATATTAATAAGTGTAGCAAAATCATTGGATCCCTGAGTACGAAATTTGGCACATTTATAGTTTATGTGTAGGAGAAATGCATAACGCTAAAATGTTTAATTAATAATGCTTATAAACTGTATTAAATCAAAAAATAGAATTTTAAACATGCTACTATGTATTTGACACACACAAATAAAGTATTGATAACGATAAAAGATCACAGATTACGCGTCAACTATATTCATAACGTTTGGAAACAACTTAGTTGGTCTTGATAAATAAAGATGGCGTTCTTATCAAAAAGATAACTATAGAACCTTATTAATTTTTGAACATTATATTTTATTAATAACTTATTATTAAATTGTATTTTGGTCGAATTTCGATCACTGGAAGATCACGCCCATATCCCCAAAGGGGTAGGCAGAGGCGCAATCGAGGCATCCACGACTAGCCGAAGATACTAAGTCCAAGTGGCAAGCCTATCGCCAACCGGGCACAATATTGGAGATTCGAACCCGGGACCTCATGAAGTCAAGTCCAACACTTGGAGCGCTAGACCACAGATTCGATCGAGATATTATATATAAGATAGAAGTTTATAAACCCGTGCGAAGTTAGGAAGGAGTTCAAGTTTGGAAATAAACATAACTTATGTTTGAAGTCCAATTTTTAACTATGCGAATGTCAAATTTCATCAAAATCGTTCACATAGCTTAGTCGCAAAATCGTAACAGACAGACTTTCGCAATTAAAATAATTGTATAGTTAAGGGACTACTTTATATGCCAAAAGCTTTAAAAACCGTTTCCACAAAGCCAAGTTCAACTCAATGGGAACCAATTAAAAAGTGAACAAGCCCACCCATGTATTACTTATTCATGGCATAATACAGTACCTTTTATGTTTACAAAATTCAATACCTAACGTTGTTTGGTTGTTTTGCGTAAGATACTGGGTAATACCCACTTTGTTTTAGAATGCTTTCCTTTTTGCAAATCCGCTTTGTAGAATTTGTATTATGGTCCATGAATAGAAGCTGTTTAAATTTTGTGTATGAATTATTTTCCTTCATTTTTTTTCCTTCTTTATTTTCCTTTTTTATTTGGATTGCGAATTTGTGAAGGTTTTCTATTTCCTTAAATTAAAAGTCTTTGTGAATAAGTGGTTTTTTAAAGGCGGTTACGATTATACAAAAACTTTGATGCCAACAAAATATTGAAAATTCAATTTTTTTAATGACATCTATTTTAATGTTATAAATTATTATTATTATAGTTATTATTATAAATTATTTTATAAAATTGTGTCCTTACAACTTTTAATTACAATGATATTTCTACATCTACACTAATAAAAAATAGGAAAGATTTGATTGTATGTTTGTTTGTATTAAATAGGCTCCGAAACTAATGAACCGATTTGAAAAATTATTTCACCCTTAGAAGCCGATATTATCCCTGATAAACACATGCTATATATGTAACTGCTATCCATGCCTTCATGATAAACACATAACTAAGTAAATGTCTTCATGTCTTTATTCCAAGATAAGTGAAGATATACAACGCGGACACCCACCATTAGCCGAAAGGTTTTGCTACCACAATGTATCAAGTGACAAACCCATCGCCAACCGTTAACTTTTTCCATCCGGGACAACGCTTTATTAGCAAACTGGAAAACCACATTTTGTGTTGCTTGACCCATAATTGAACTAAAGTCTCATGAATCAACATTTTTTTGCGGTTTTACTTCGCTTCATGACAACCAAAAAAACTTTGACATGATTTTTTTTTCAAAGACACCAAATGACCCCGAAATGGTTCCACATAACTGTCTTCAATATCTTTATGTTTTGAGTTTTTCTTAGCAATGAATTATTTTTTTCGAATGTGTTAAAAAATTAACACTATTCGGGTTTCTGACAAAATTAATATGGCAACACCTCAGAATAATGAGGTATTTAAAAAAATAAAATCGCTTTCCTTTCAGCCGAGCAATCGTGTAACAAAGTCCTTCTTTTGAAAGTCGATTAAAAAGTAAATACAGTTCGATAGCCTTCCTTTTAAAATCAGTTACAAATCTATAAAAGTACATAATAAAATTACATCCACTCCAATTACCAGCACTTCATTCGAAGGCAATTCCTTTTGGATATTTCCACTGGATTTAGTCTCGTGAAAAAATGAAACAGCCGTAGTTGGCTTCAACGAACTGGCAATGTCAATACAGTCGACAACTGGGAGGCAAAGTTAAGGGAGCTCGTTAACTTTGCCTCGAAATTCATAGCAAATATTATTTCGGCTTCAAGCGGAGACGATGAAAAATGGGCCGAGCGTAAATAAGGTCTGAATCTGTCGTTATTTACAATTTACAAATATAAATGCGGTGAATATAATTGTAATACACGCTGTTTAGAATGTTTGTAATGTATTACTATTTAAATATGTTTTTAAATTAGCTATGTTCCAGACGCCTTTCGAATTAATTGAACTTGTTTATTCAATTTATTTTTTCACAAAAAACGGTTATTTCATTTCAATTGTATTTGCCTAAAACGCAGTTTATCTTATATAAGGACTCATCTGTAATAATTGACTATATCACCGTTACTCTAGAAAAGCGATAGGTAGTTGGGTATGCCAGGTATTAGGGTAAATATGATCGAAATGAAAACGCTAAGGAAAATGTTTTATCCAATGCTTGCTTATTGCATTCGTAACAGCGCAATCGGAGAGAAAGTGGGATTAAAAGAAGAGTGGTGTAAACGTGAGAAAGCTCGGTCTCAGTTGGTTCGGCCATATGGAATGAATGAAAAAATATTATTAACAAAACAGATATACACTGGTACCTAGACCCAGGTTGACAATAAATGACTAAATCGCTTGGGTACCAAAAGTCTCCGATACCGGTACGCTTGCAGAAAATGAGTAATTATTATGGAAGAAGATCGGCAGGTCTCTAAGGATTATACTTGACACTCTTGACAATCTCTGCTTGCTACGCAAGAGATTTAAAATGACATACCTTGCTTACAACCGCGTAAAATGTTATTTTCTTGCCGTCCAGCAATTTACATGTCCTACTTATTCCTGTCATTATAATGGCTAGGATGTGTTTCTGTCTGCAAAGTTTGGTGTTTGGGAGGCTTGCACATTAGGTCTTATACCTCAACCACAGGGCAGCAATGAATGAATGAATTAAATAATTAATTAATACACTTTATTATGCACCAAAATTTACAAAATAGTACACACTTATAATATTGAACTTAGGTGCACAAAGGCAGTCCTTATACCTCAACCACAGGGCAGCAATTAATGAATGAATGAATTAATTAATTAATACACTTTATTATGCACCAAAATTTACAAAATAGTACACACTTATAATATTGAACTTAGGTGCACAAAGGCAGTCCTATCGCTTTAGAGCGATCTCTGCCAGACAACCTTCATACCAACCAATGCATAATACCTATGTTTTCTATAGGTCACGGTTGTTTTTCTCCATGAGCCATTTGTTTGTTCGCTGACTTTTTCCATAAAAATCTTTTCCTATAAATAGCAGACTGTTTAACAACATCGACACACGAACGTGACATTTAGAAGACTGCATGGCTTACTTGTGAACACCCATATGCCTTGAACTCACTTAGCCTAATGGAGATAATCTAGAACTGAAGTATCTTCACGCCCGATTCCCTAAAGCGGTATGTGGAGGTGCGTGACGCCTACGTTTAATAGAAAGTACTCGGTAGTCTCATTTTATTATACTCTTATTAATAAATTTAGATTTAAGTAATCCAAGGTTCAATGTAATATTAATGGTTTATTTACTGTGATAAAGACTATAACATCAACTTAACTGTTCTCTTACTTTCTCTGTGTCTCTTAAGGCGGTTAAGTGACAAATCTATCTCCAATCGGGTACTTAGTTCATGCAACGTCGTTTTTATTTAAGAATTTTTGAGTTGCCCAACATGGGAATTAAACTTGGGTCTCATGTAATAAACGACGTCTATGGATCTCTGGACTACAGAGACGTTCTAGAGGAGATAGACATAAGTCTGAAACCATCAGTTAACTCAGAAATGTTTATATTTTTTAATTTTGATTTTAATTTTAAAGCCGTTTAACGACAACTTTTTTACTATCTTCACACTCTTTCAACACTCACTCACTTCAAAACTGGCTCAACCTGAAAAAAAAACACCCTGTCTTCCAGGCGAACAAAGACATGGATCATTACCAACAAGATAACTGGTGGCAGAGTGCTGTGCAGGAACTTGCCCAAGAAAGATCCACCGCTGTACCAATTTCTGCCGTCATAATGACAATGACATGTTCCGGTCCGGAGGGTAGGGTAACTGGTAAACTTGCTCCATTGGTCTAACACCCTGGCCACAGGACAGCGCTGCACCCATAATTTTTGTGGTGTCTATATTCTGTAGTCTTTTACCATCGGAGGAGCCGTGTGATTGATAACTGTCATTTACCATAATATTTATAGTATATACGGTAGTATTTATATAAACTTATACATGTATAGAAAAATGTGCTAGGTATGATATTAATAAAAGAATGGCTTAACCGATTTGGTTGAAAACTGTTGGGGAGAGATAGAATTTTGTGATTATATTGCGTAAAATTCGTCAATTTTGATAGCATTTTACAATTTTGAACAGTAAAAGGGCAAAAAGAGCAAGAGACCGCCTCGTTGGTCGAATAGCTAGCGTACTCGCCTAAATGCATCGACGAACCGCAAGGCTCGGGTTCGATTCCCGACGGGGGCAGGCATTTGTGTGATGAACATTTAGATGTCTGCATTTCCGGGTCTAGGTGTCTATTAAATGTATTCTGGTATCTATTTAAGTATTTCTATGTAATAGTATCGTTGACTAACACCCATAACACGAGCATATAATTTGCTTACTTTGGGGTTAGATTCAATTTGTGTAACTTGTCCAAAAAAAAAATCATCGTGAAAAAAATAATGTATCGTGTATTTCCTCTTTGCCGCCAAATCTCATTAAAGCTTAAGTAATGCAACCACTGCTTTTAAGTAAAGCCTGCCATAACTTTCTTCGACGACATAAGACTAATTTTGAATAATTTAAACTCAATTTTGTTAGATTAGGTAACTTGATGCGAATTTCAACTTGACTAATGGCAAATGTTAACGCTAGTGCCAAACCTAAGGGAAGTATGAATAATATAATGTCCATTATACATAGTGACTGCCCCAGTGATCTAGCGGTCAAGATGTTGGACTTGACTTCAAGAAGTCCCGGGTTCGATTCCCGGGTCGGCCACTAAAAAGAAAGTGTGTTTAATTATTTTTAATATTTTGTAATATTAAATAAATATTACTTAGAATTGGATATGT
The DNA here is from genome assembly GCA_002245505.1 of Calephelis nemesis. Classification (NCBI taxonomy): domain Eukaryota; kingdom Metazoa; phylum Arthropoda; class Insecta; order Lepidoptera; family Riodinidae; genus Calephelis; species Calephelis nemesis. The sequence goes on from NJDD01007335.1 coordinate 29,989, forward strand.
GTCCGTTTGATGATAGGCTTGCCACCAATCACGTTGTGGGACTTAGCGTTTTCGGTTAGTCATGGGTGCCATGGTTGTGCCTCTGCCAGCCTCTTTGGGGATATGGGCGTAAGGATAGTTTTTTTTTATATGTATAGGATTCTTTTGATAGTAACACTATTAATAACTAAAGACCGGCTTAACCAATTTGGCTTAACGGGTGGACTAGATACGTTTGTCGGGTTAGCTAGTACTGTATATAATGTTTAATAATATATTTAATATAGACCCTAAGGCCCAAATAAGATTTAACTTGCAACGTAACCTAGGGCTATATATATTTGTGTTCCTCGTACAAATTTAGACTTCTAATTAAATTCACATCCCTTTCTCTCGAAATTAATATTTACGTAGACCTAAACTAACGAAGTTCTTAAGGTATGATCTGGTATAATAACATAAAAGTACTATCTCACTAAACTTGGATCCTGCAGATTGTAATCTTCCAGATTTTAAATTTTATGATATCGAAAGGCAAACAAGCAGACGGACTTCCTTTAGGTAAAAACTTCCTAGCCTAGATATACCAAAGATGGTAATTGTGGGTTGCCAACCTGGATCTGGAGTGTTAGACCTTGAGCAAAAGTAAGTTTATCGGCTACCTTAAACTCTGAACTGGAACACTGTAACGGCAAGCGCCGGCGTTTTGGCATCAGGAATAGGTAAGCCGGTCGTACCAATCCGAAAAATTAACTGCGAAACTCGACCACCTAGTCAGAGGTCACGGTGTTAGTGTAGGTAAATGCATGCATTTTACGGAGCTCCCTGACAGATAGGCAGGTGTTTTATTCTGGAAAGGAGCTCGGATCAACATCGGGAGAACTAAACTGAAGTGGTTTTAGAAATACTTGTTTTGTTGTCTACTCACTAAACTAATTTTAAGTTATCGCTTTCTTCCTCAAATGAAAGTAATAGAAAGAGACAAAACACGTCTAGCGCTATAACATTAGTACGTACATAGCATTGCTACAGACTTTTAATCTATGCCACAGAAAAAGTTGATCACAAACATTATAATATGTCCAGACTAATCTGACACGTCGAAATTGTTCTTTTGCCTTTCTTTTTGTTTAGTCAAAAAAAGATAAGAAGCATTTAACATTAATTTGGTTTGTGAACAGCAGAATTACCACCATTGCTTCGGAACTTGAACTTTAAAGTTTTGGTGTTTCCAATAGATGTAAAATTAATTCATGAGTTGTTTTCAATAAGAGGAAGTTTTTAAGTCATTCTTTTGCAAAAATATTGTCAAATTAAGTTTTTAAGTACTGTAAAGCCCCGGATCTTCAGGGCCATAATTTTGCAAAAATAATTATAAGATAAATTTATTTTTAAGTGCTACTCACCTGAACCTGAATCTAAATAATTAAGTCCATATTTAGCATAAGGTTATGAAATGAAGTAGTTTTAAAGGTACTGTTTAAATAAACTAAATAAAAATAAACTAAATACTGTGAGAAAATGTTATAAAACTAACTGTTTGCCTGCAACTTTGTCATTGCGTTACGATTTTATAAAATTTTTCATCCCTTTAAGGACTTTTACGGTGTTTTTTTTAAAAATAAAATAGCCTATGTTGGAATTCTCTGATCGCCGCTGTGGTCTAGCGGGCCAGCTCCGGATTTTACTCTGCGGTCCCGGGTTCGATCACCGGATCGAGCACCAAATGTATTTTAAATTTACTAATAAAAACAAAACTTGCAACCTATCACATTATCACATTGTGGGACTTAGTGTCTTCTTCTGGTCATGGGTTGTGCCTTTGCCTACCTCTTCAGAGATTTGTACATAAATATATTTTTTTATGTTTGAACTTGGATCTTTAGCTACATGCATATCAAACTTCATCAAAACGTCCAGCGGTTAAGCCGTAAAAGAGCAATAAACAGTCAGTCTTTCGCATTCTAACATAGTGTGGAAATATGGATTAGTTCTTTCTTCTTTGCAAGATATGAAATAAGTCCATGTGGCATTTTGGGAAATGAGTTGGCTATTGAAATCTATGCAAGGTGCTTCACAATCTAGCCAAAAGTTAGTAACACACCGTTACCTCCTTTGGTGTCTAGGCCGCATGTATCTTTTACCTTCATATTTGTTTTATAGTTTAAATTCCAATTATTAGTAAATTAAAATCAGTTAAACTGCAAAAACAACGAAGTCTAATTTATTTACCGAGTTTTTGATATAGTTCATGTAAATTTACATATTAGATGTTAGATTTTATATATTTTAGCCCTATTTATTCAATGCTTGCCGTTGACGTGTTCCGGTTTGGAGGGTAAGGTAGCAGTGAAACTTACTTTTGCTCGAGGCACATCCCGGCCTCAGTATGGTAACGCACCACCTTGGGTTCTCTAGGCAGCGTAAATTTATTGACATCAGGAAATTAGTATGTTTGTTTGCCTACCATTATCATAAAAAAACTGTAAAGTACATAAAAATTTATAATCGATCATCTTAAAATTATGACGTATATTTCATATAAAGAACCACCATAATTCGTTACTTGTTGAATTTAATTAAAATGGCATAACTCTTATTTTGAATTGGGTAAGATACAAACATTATTTTACTATCCTTTTCCTTCAATATTAGACTGTTGACCCACAAAATATAGAACTGAACCAACACGAACGTGACATTTAGAAGAATGAACGGCTTACTTATGAACACTCACATGTCCTGAACTCACCTAGCCTAAGGGAAATAATCTAAAACTAACACTTAATTTTGAAGTATATAATCATTACAAGCTTTTTTTAAAGTTATAGATAATACTTGATGTGACTCTTTTTAACCACCGACGCAAAAAGAGGGGTGTTATGTATTGACTGTCTGTGGCAGTCTGTCTGTCTGTATGTCTGTCTGTCTGTGGCATCATAACTCCCGAACGGATGGAGTGATTCAATTTAGTTTTAATTTGTATCAAAGGTAACTTATGTGCAAGTGTTCTTAGATATGATTGATGAAAATCGGTTGAGCTGTTTAAAAGTTATGGTGTGTGAAAGTGGGAAGATTAACCGAATGTCTGCAAATATACTCGGATATTTTTTACTTTTTATAGGGAGATTAAGTTTGGATTATACTACTATCATAGCGCCAGTGTTTGCTACTGTTGTGTACATGCTGTCTTATTAACCGCATTCGTAAAAAGGAGGAGGTTATATGTTCAATTCCTATATTTTTTTTAGTTTAGCAATTTCATCGTCATTTGTGAATCGATTTTTAAAATCTTTGTATTTAAAAGAATACCCTTCTAGCCAATCCCAATCAGAGGTCCATTGCTACTAAATATAGATCTGATAATGAAATCTCATGGAAATTGAGAGTAATAATCATTTTTGTGTAAATAAATGACTTATTTATTGAAATCGAAGTCGGTTTCGGGTAGTCTTACAGCACTTACATTATAAATTATAAATCAAATTTTAGTCTAAAGCTTCGAGTAATAGCAGTAAAAATTTATGTCTTGTTTACATTTTTATAACAATACACTATTCACCACACGATTCCCCCGTGTTGGTCCGGGCTCTTTTGCAGAATAGACCATCTGCCTTCTTGTGCCAGGCAGCTCGTAAAAGGCGAGCATAGGCTTGCCGTCACTAACACCGTGACATCCTACTAGGTGATAGAGTTTCGCAGCGACTCACCTGGATTGGTACCACCGCCTTACCTATTCCTGCCGCCATAACGTCATGACGTGTTCCGGTTCGGAGGGTAAGGTAGCCGGTAAACTTACATTTGCTCGAGGCCTAACATCTAATATAACAGCATAGGCCTCTGGTTGGCAACGCACCATTACCACCTTTGGTGTCTCTAGGCGGCGAGAATTTCTTACCATCAGGAAATCCGTTTGCTTGTTTGCCTTCCAATGTTATAAAAAAATACGATTATAATTATCTTACTAGTCAGGAAAAAAATAAAAAAGTAAATTCCAAAATTTACATTAAATTTAGTTATGTATTTAATTCAAATTATTTGTAAAACAATTTCATACAAACAATTCATGTACGAAACTGGTGTGTTTTTATAAAAATGTTAATGAATGTGGGGGAGGCCAGACAGGTCTGCCAGGGTCGTGAGGTTTGACACTGGATACTTTCTACCTACCGTGTAAAGGACTTACATACATACATACATACATACATACATATTTTCACGCCAAGTCCCTTACGGGGTAGGCAGAGAGTATCGAGTGCAAGACCTCACGATCCTGACAAACCTGTCTTGTTTCCTTCACATTCATTACCCTTTTCATACAAACACGCCGGTTTCGGAGACTCTTGACTCTTGTAAAGGACTTGCCGTAAAGATATGTATGTTTTATTTTAATTTAACTGAATTGATGTATGATGTATTAACGTTTCAAGTGTATGAATTAAAAATTTGACTCAATATCATAATAATTGTTAATTAGGTACGTACAATTTAATAATATCTAACATAACTCAGAAGATATACTCGCGGTAGCCCTATAACGTAGAAAGGATTATTATGTGTAACAAGACAATAGGTGTTCTTCAACGATATCAATACACAGAAATCTACCATCATCATTATCAGCTGGAGGACATCCATTGCTGAAATATACCATTAATTACATTTAAGAAACACCAAGATCCGAAAATCACACAAAAGCTAGCCCTGGCTGGAATCGAACCCAAGCCTCGCGGTTGCTCGATGGAGCTAGGCATGTACGTTTACTCCTCGATTAAACGGCGATCGAAATATTATTTAATGTACTTTGTTTTGACACTATATTTGTTGTCCACAGAATTGCCGCCCGATAAGCCATCAATAAAGGCAGAGAAGGGTTGGTACGCGTCAGGGGACTCGCTGCGGGCGCAATGTAGCTCGCCCCCTGCCGACCCACCAGCCAACCTAACATGGCTCCTGAATGGACGAGATGTAAGTTCTTAGATTTATACTATATACTAATACACTATGTACTATGCAGTGTATAGTATACACTGTATACTACACACTATATACTATATACTAGATGTTGACTGATTCTTGAAGTTTTATCTGCATTTTTTTTGTGATGTTTGAAAAGTTTGCCTTGCAAGCAAATGGATTTCCTTATGATTAGAAATTGACGCTGCCTTAAGACAACAATGGTGGTTATGGTACGTAGTTAAAAATATTTTTAATAATAACACTTACATAAAGTACGTTAGATCAATAAACAAAACATTACCTACACTACCATGCATTTGACACACACAAACAAATGTATTGATGATAACGATAAAAGATCACAGATGTCGTACTAAAAAGTTTGGAAACAAAGTAGTTGGTCTTGAGAAATGCAAAGCAATGTTTACAACCAAATTTTTAATCGTTGTTTAATCCCTATTAGTGTTATTTAACAAAACTTTCGAACAATGCCCTTTACTCACAGGATATAGCAAAGGTTCAGTCTATTCAAATTAAGACCAAAATAGATCACCCCACGCCGCCCACAGGTCTGCGTTATTCTAGCTATTGATATTATGGAGGTGCTAGATTAATGTCTTTCCAAATGCTTGCAAAATTGATGGCTGCCTGTTACGAGTATAATTCAGGCGCAGTGAGATTGCAAAAAAATAAAACTGTCAGTAATTATTTCATGTGCCTTAACAAAAATGTACTCCCATTACCAAGCTTGGATCTAATTTTGGAGTCCCAGTTTAATTGAGGTACCTACTCACATTTTGTGTACGTACATCCTACTAATATCATGAATGCAATTTTTTTTGTAAAAATGAATTGTTGTTTGTTTTTTCACTGAACTGAACCGATTCAGATAAAACTTTAGAGGAATATTATTTTTAATTGATGCGTTAGAATAACACACAATTTGTAAGAAAATATAATTGAGCATCCCCGGGTCGGGCAAAAAAAATTTAAAATGTAAATTTTCAATTTCCAAATAAAAATACAGTCTGGGATTGGATACTTCAGCTAGTGAATGGCGTACGGGTTGTACCTCTAACTCTTCGGGGATATGAGCGTGAAGATACTTTTTGATTTACTTATTATGGCGAAAAACAGTTTTTGAACTTCGCTTGAGCGATTAAGGATGGATTTTTAAGAAATTTGAATTAAAATTAGAATTTGAATTAAAAAAAAACACGCAGATGCAGTTATAACATTAAAGGCGCGTAGCCCTATCAAGTGTTAACAGCCCTGATGCAATTTTCGTAAAAAGGGGTCCAAAGTTTTGACATAACCTATTAATCTATAATATAAAAATGAATCGCTAAATGTGTTGGTAAGCGCATAACTTCCGAACGACGGGACCGATTTGGCTAATTCTTTTTTTGTTGTGTTAATTATCATCAGGAGAAGGTTCTTATGAAGAGAAAAACCGGGAAAGTTGCAGGGAAATTGGGAAAAAGAATACTTTACTATTTCCCATACTGAACGGGTGAAACGAAGTTCGCCGGGACAGCTAGTATAGAGATAACTCTATTAAGTAAACTGCGTCACAGAATGAGACACTAAAATCTCTTTTTTGTCAAAGGCGATTAAAATTGTAAAACATTTAATTTGACACGTTTTTGGCAGTGATAAGGAACGAATGAGTTTCAATAAAGTAGACCGTCATTTATCACAGGACGTCATGGCGCGACGACGGACGTCGCGTTGACGTCAATGGACGTTTCGTGTTTGATAATTATTTGAGTTTACAGGATTTTAGCTGGATGAGAACTAAAAGCTTAATTTAAATACGATTATAATTTCACTCATCACAGTTAATATTTCTGACAAGTTAAATAACTAACATTTAAGATTTTCTGTATACTATAGACAAATAAATTAAGTGAGTCACTTGTCATTACTAACAAAATCAGACAAGTTTTAAGGAAATAATTGACATTTAAGATTTTCTGTATACTATAGACAAGTAAATTAAGTGAGTCACTTGTCATTACTAACAAAATCAGACAAGTTTTAAGGAAATAATTTTATTGACATTCAAGATTTTCTGTATACTATAGACAAGTAAATTAAGTGAGTCACTTGTCATTACTAACAAAATCAGACAAGTTTTAAGGAAATAATTGACATTTAAGATTTTCTGTATACTATAGACAAATAAATTAAGTGAGTCACTTGTCATCACTAACAAAATCAGACAAGTTTTAAGGAAATAATTGACATTTAAGATTTTCTGTTTACTATAGACAAATAAATTTAGTGAGTCACTTGTCATCACTAACAAAATCAGAGACGCGTTTTACAGATCGTTATGTAGGGTTACTCTTGAATCTCGGTGTCTACGAATTGGAAATTGGAATCGTATGTCATTTTAAGTACTTTTAAACACGGTACTAGCGCAATATTAACATTTGGTTACAAAAAAAATCAAGAAATCCAATAAAATCATCTATGGTTTACCATTAATTATTTTTTTAAGTTTTTATGGTTTTGTAAAGCAAACAAGCAGACGGATTTCCTGATGGTAAGAAATTCCCACCGCATCGAGACACCGAAGGTGGTAATAGTGCGTTGCCTTAGGTTGGGATGTTAAGCCTTGAGCAAAAGTAAGTTTTCCGGATCATGCGAATTAAAATTTGAATCGCATATGTCATTTTAGGTAATTTTAAACATAGTAGCGGATTTTTAACATTTAATTACAAATGAATTCAAGAAATTTAATAAAATCGTACTCGTACATTGTTTACCAATAACTAAATCTTAATAATTCCCCAGTATTCTGTTCAAATGTGCCTATAATGACATACTCGATTCCAATTTCCAATTTTGCATAAATCGAGCTTTAAGAGTAACCCTACTGGTAGGGATCCACTACCTTGCCTGTTCCTGCCTCTTTAATGACAGTGTCATGTTCCGGTCTGAAGGGTTGGGTAGCCGGTAATCTTTCATAATAATAGGCTAAACACATCTAAGGACAGTGACGCACTCCAATATCAATAGTGTCTATACGTCACCGTTATCTGTAACCATTATAAGAGTCGTGTGATTGTGGGCTCGATTATCACATAAAAAATATAAATGTCGTGTCGTCCGTTCGTTAGCCGAACGAAGTTCCTTCGGCTAATGTAGAATCGACACAATTCATGAGTATGTACTCTGCATTGGCTTGGTGGAGTGGTAATATATATATATATATATATAGAAAGAGACAGGTTGAGAGAACGAAAACAAAGAGGGAGAAAGAGCAAAGTATTATACACTACTCGCTTGTGTCGTCTGTCTCTCCTGCGCACGTCTCATTTAACGGTTTTATTCCACGGACTTTTTCTTACGGTTTTTACTATCACATTTTTTTAGTTCGGTCGCGCAGCAAATCCCTATCTTCTCCAAACCTGACTAACTTCTTCTTCTTCCTAACCTAACCTAACTTCCTTCCAATTAAATAAATATTTATTTACACATCCTGTTCTTAGTCACCGATACTATCAGGAGGTACGAAAACCTCTGGGTTAGATAATTACATTTTATCTCTGAAATATAAATCCACTAATAATAAAATTGTAGAAGAAATTTAAGATTTAAAATTGGTCAAGACGACTTATAGTTTATAGTAAAACTTAATCGTGAACATCTCTCAGTCATTCTTTTTTTGTTTTATGATCGCTATTGCTGTTTATTCATTTTATTCCTGTATCAGTTGAAGTATTTCTATGTATTAGTATCGTTGACGAACACCCATAACACAAGCATACAATTTGCTTACTTTAGGGTAAGATTCAATTTGAGTAACTTGTCTAGGGATATTTATTTACTATTAACCACTTTAAGTGAATTAATTCAAATGTGTAAGTTAAAAAAAACAGTTTTGCTTGTTACACTTGATTTGCTTTTATAAAAATGTTTCGACTTTATGTTGAATTATATCTTTGAAATATGCGGAATCTCACGGATAACATAAAATAATAGAAAAAATGGTTGATAATACTGCAACTTTAAAAATTAAAATTTTGATATTGAAACTTAGGATCCATTTCATAACTCTTATATCTGCAAATCGTTCGGTCTTCACCCTTCTTGAAAGTAAGAAAATTGGCACAGATGTCTTGTTCCACGAAATCGAGTTAGCATGTTCATAAGAAGGTGAGCCATTTTTTCGAAACATTTAAGTCTCTCAATAAGGATTAAGAACCCTTGGCTATTAAAAACCTTTTTAGGCCAGGGTAAAATCAGTACCTGGCTTTTTAAAAAGTGCGCCACAAATCCACCACATAACTACTAGTGGCCTCTCTTTTAGTGAATTTTCAACCTTTGTCTCTTTGTCGTTTCCAAAATAGGAATTCTTAGTTCATTCGCTACAAACGTCACATAGCATACAGGACGCGCTTTGTACTGTCTCTTTTGCAGCTCCTGTTTTATCTCACTATGTTTCGTTGTATGGATTGCATCTAAAGTTATATAATAACCTTTTTATTACCTCCCGACGCTATTATAAACGAAGGTTGCTATAAGTTTGAT
>NJDD01007335.1:48009-66650 GCA_002245505.1 Calephelis nemesis
ATAAAAGAAAAACTTCGAGGAAAACATTTTATGGACGCAGAAGAAGCAGTGGCTGCGTTTCAAAACGCCGTCGAAGAGACCCCTAAGGCCGAGTGGGCAAGGTGCTTTCTCAATGGTTCCATCGAATGCAGCGATGTATTGATGTAAATGGACGCTATTTTGAAAAGTTATAATAAAACTAATAACTTGCTAGAATGCTTAGTTTTTGATTTTCTAAGAATTTTCAGTTTGACCCTCGTATAATGTATTGTAATCTGAGTGGGGATCTCAAATACATATTTTTTAATTAGTCTCTTTTGTATACTAATCATTTATATTGAGTTTATTGTACGAGTTATCATGTATTGTAATTTACGAGTTTTTAAGTTTTCTAAATGCTTATACGTATTTACAAGTAAGAAGCTTAAAAAACTTGTCCATATTTGAACCCTAACGTATCAGTTTGGTTTCTTAAATATGAATTAATTTACATTAATGTTATGTTTTCCCAACGTCACTATGTCAATCTTAATAAGACATTTTAGAAAAATATAGTATTATAATTTATATAATAATATAAGTTGTAATTATAGTTTTATTTAATTAAATGATATATGTATAACTTTGAGATACTTTTTCTATAATATTCAAATAGTTGATGACTCTGGGTGTGGCCGTTACATTTTTTATTTTATTTTAATTTTTTTGTTATTATTTTATTTTTTATGTTTATAAAAGTCTAATAAGTTACCATAGAATTTTTCTTATTAACCTGGGATAATGTTAGTAACAACATCTTTTTTGTATGATTTTACTTATATGAGGTGAAAGAGTTTTACTCCTACCTCATCACTTTCAGCCTCTATATTGTTATTGTCTATCAAAGTCGTGTTTTTGTCTCTAGTATTTGTTACACTTTAACCTATTTATTGATGTCGAACCCCGCCATAGGTTGGCTACGCAATATTACTACCTTTATGTCTATGGACGTCTTGTATGATTATGATTTTAAACAGGATTAGATTTGACGGGGGGTGGTTTTGCCTCTGCCTACCTTTTCGAGGATATGGGCGTTCAGATACTTTTTTTTATATTAATCAGTTAAGAGTTGACCACGCACTTGGTTATTAAAACAAAATTAATTAATCATTATTAATTTAATGTCTATAAAATGTTTAATGTCTAATGTCTATAAAATCTTGTAACATTATTATATTATAATTGGTTTAGTTTTGATCATACATGATTTTTAAGTTTAAACCCTAAATGCATTTCATTAAAAAGAAAGTAATAAAAACATTTATGATTACACAAGTGACAATAAGACAAATGTGCCACCATAAATATTTTCCTCCGGCTTATTCAGTTATAATTCTTTGCATCCTAAAAGTCTAACGGATGTGGAGGTAAAAAGTCATGCATGGAAAATTTATTCAAGTCGCGTCCGCTTTCGGGCTCTTTGTGTTGCTAATTCCATTTTATTCTTTTCTGCTCTACAGTCATTAACCTTGCTAACGTCATTATAATATATTCAGAACAATTGGTTTGGCAATTTGTTGGAATTCCCTAAAGGAATTTCGGTGGTTATTTGGATTTCAACATTTCCTGTACTTAGGTTGCGTTTGCTAAGTTATTTGCTTTCATATACTGCTTATTTGTTAGGATGCTTTATCTATCGATTGAATATATACGTATCGATAAACGTAGATATAACTGAAATTTGAATGTAAAAACATGTTGTGTAAAGTACCTACTGAGAAATGTCAAAAAACCTATCGTAGTTATCTATTATAATAAAACTATTGAAGAGTAAATATTGTACTTTAAAGACATTTAAAAAAAAATACGAGTGGCCTTCGGAGACTGCCGTGGTAAAGATCTTGCATAGCTTTATAACCAAAATTAAACTAAAAAATTGTCAGCTTTTTACTGTTGTAGGTATATAGATAATAGATACCTATAAAGAGTAACTTTAAGAGGACCGGCCAAATTTTAAGATAAGGGAATCAACGCTAAAATGGTAGAGCGTTTAAAATATAATTGCAAAACTGTAATATTTGCTGTAATTGAATAATCAGAAAATCGCAAAAACACTTCACTTGTTGTCCCACCACGTTGTACCTAGTCATCATCATCATCAGCTTTATCATCAACATCATCAGCTTGCGCATGTGACTGAAGTCACCAGGAATCAGTGAAATGCGTTGTTTACGCGTCTTTCATTTTGCGTCTGATAAAAATTATATTTTTTTTTCTATTATTAATCAGAACGAATATGTTAACGATTGTCGAACTGTCGAACTGTCTCTCAAAATTTAGCCTGTCCTTTAAATGTAACCCTGTGTAATTCCTCACAAACAGCTGTTTATGTCTTTGTTCGTGTTTAGAGGAGCTCATCTCGATCTGTGCGAGCTTTGTACAATCTACACGCTTAAGTCTAGTCGTACGCACACAAACACCTGGCTGAAGTCTGCCGAACTGAAACGACGTTAGACGACGTGTTAGGTTTACTTGCGTTACGGAATTTTTTGATTCGGTCACCGTGCTCAGAGCCCGCGATAAAAACTATGCAATAATATTATCTTATATAATTTATAATATAAAATTATCGTGTAGCATATAATGCTTTCAAATTACTTAATTTTCTTTTACGTAAAATCAAAAAATTATAATAGCAATTTGGGAGAGACATTTTCGTTTTTCTCGTTCTATTTTGCAATATTCGTCAACGTATCAGCTCATACCTCTAAAGCCGGAATTTTACTCTGTATATCGAAAACTATGAGCGATGACAACACTCAATCATTTGCCTCTTTTGATCGGCCCCGTCACGATAAACTTAGAAAAGAACCCTATTATATTATCTATTACTCCCTATATTACTGGGAACATCAGTATAGACCTTCACAAATATTGAACCGTTATAAATAGGACACTATATCAAATATATTACGAGAAAAGGTATAGAATAATGGTAGCGCCATGTTTTATATTTAACAGAAACATAGTGTCAGTAAAAACCTTAAAATTAATAATCATACCATATGCTCTGTTGGTTTAGTCATACAAAAAGAATGACAGATGAAGAATTCACTAAACAGACATACAATACAAATGTAATGAAAAACCTAGGTTAACATTGCATTACCAAATCAGTGGAGTACTATCCGAAAGTGGTGTGAAAAGTTTCTGGAGTGTTTGTATGAAAAGAGTAAAGAAGGTAGAGGAAGCTAGGCAGGTTTGTAGGAATAGACACTTGGCATTCGATACTCTGCCAACCCCCTAAGGGTCTTCGCGAAAACATATGCATAAAGTAGTCCCACCATCGCTCAAACATATGCATATGTATATAGTCCAACTAAGAAGACGTAACAGCGCCATCTATATAATTCATATGAGAATTTAAAACTTAATATTTTTTAAATGTTAACAAAACGGAACAGCGACATCTATGTAATTTGTATAAGATTTTAAAATTTATACATTTTTTTTTTCAAAAAAATATTTTAGGTTCAGGAGCATTTCAGTTATCTATTTAAATTTTATTTAAAAAATACGAAAATAATTCAAAATGATAAATAAAATATGAAAATTACAGCCCTGTAGTTTTTTTCTTAAATCAACCGTCTATTTTGTTTTACGTCTGGCTTTTCTGTACTTACAACAAAATGGAACATCCTCAAACATTCCAGAAAATAAAATGGCGTGTAGTAATGTTGTTTTACAAGAGGGAATTTATTTCAGATACAAGGCAAGCCAATAATCCAACAGCGGATTCTCCCGAGCCCCGCTGTTTCCATCGAGCTGCCCCAATTAAGCCGGAATACGGCAGCTCCGGGCGACGAGAATAGCAACATCATATTTAGCCCGTGGAAGGCTTTTGGGCCATTCGTTGATAACATACAGGTAAGACGTTTTCCTTTTCTTGTCATACCTACACTTGATAAGATTTTTTGACAAAAACTGCTCACGTACATACACATCTTACCTCCTTATTATCCGCTTTACCTATTCCTGCCGCCATAACGTCATTCGGAGGGTAAGGTAGCTGGTAAATTTACTTTTGCTCGAGGCCTAACATCCCGGCCTTAGGTTGGCAACGCACTATTACCACCTTTGGTGTCTCTAGGCGGCGTGAATTTCTTACCATCACGAAATCCGTCTGCTTGTTGGCCTTCCAGTATCATAAAAAAAATATCTTCACGCTAAGTCCCGGGATATGCACAGTGTGTCAAGCGCCAAACGTCACCGGGGACCTGCCTGGCTCCTAACATATAAATTATCCTTTTCATATAAATACGAAGATTTCTGAGACTCGGTATTCGGAAGACTTGATACTACCTTCTCGTAAGAACCTAGCCATTCCGTTATGAAACGTCAACCTAGCCCTCTTCAGGTAGCCACACCACATCTACATTCGTATTGTACATTTGCTTCGTCAGTCGTTCATTTGTCACTCTTTCATGACCGAACCAACGGAGCATACGCTTTCTCTGTTACGAAAGCCAGTGTTATACTAAACATTTTTCGTAGCGCTCTCATTTCAACTTCATTTACGATAAGAACTATCTCCTGGCGATATGTATTTATTTGGATATGACTTTATTGCTTTAATCTTTTTAATTATTTCATCACCATGTCGTAATTTGATTTTTTTCGAAAACTAGCTAATAACTTTTTATGTTAAGTATTAACCTTGCAACAAACTACATGCACACACACACTTTTTAATTACTTTCCGTCAACAGTATTCAAATATTTAAAAATGAAATATGATATGATGCTACATCTATTCTATGTAATATAACGTATTATGTAGATCTATGAAATGAAACTCATAAATCTCGAAATCTCAGAAACAAGTTGGACAGAGAAGTCGTTTAAAGATATTATTATTACGTAACGATTTTTAAAAATTCATCCCCAAAGGGGCTACCACATAAAGGTATGTAGTATATACTCTTATACAGCAAGATTTTTTTATCACCATCCAAATTTTTTCGAGGCATAAAGTATCTATAAATAAGTCCATTTATGAAAAAAAAAATAGGTATCTAGCAGGTAGCTATCTAGCATGTCAGAGCACTCAGCGCGTAGGTACGGAGCCCGCGCTGCCCATAAACATCAATATTATGTAGACGACTTTGCGATGTCATATCTTAATATTTTAGTATTGAGGGATACTAAAAGAAAAAACACGTATTTAATTATTTTCACTTAAGATCAACATATTAAAATTTGGATGGTGATTAAAAAGTCAGGGTGTATAGGTATGATGTGATAGTTTGCACCAATGTCTGTCAATTTTGAAGTTAGCCCATCATGATGAATTTTGACACGAAGACAATCTAAGATAGAAAAAACACATATGCCTCTTCTTTTTCTGGTATTAAAACGAGTTGCCGCGGGAGCCAAAGAGCTTCAACGCGGACAATGCCGATGGGACCACCAGTGTTATATAAAAGTTACAAGTTAAAATCTTTTGCACTGTCACTATCAACTGCTACCAACAAACTAGCTGTTTACCGTTAACTTCAACAGAGTAGAATAGATTATTATATGATTTTTCTTACCCCAATTTAGTCTTTTGGACAACAATATTTTGAACAAAAAGTAGCCTATGTTTAAACTCGGATCCTTATTTAAATAATATTGAATTTCATCAAAACGAATCCAGCAGTTTTAACTATAAACTGACAAATTTTCGCGTTGATAATACTAAAAAAATACATGGATTTGACGATAGGTGAAATCTGCGGTTTTTATTATTAACTGGAGATCTAATAATTTATATTTTCTTATTACAACGATTTTGTAGAAATAGCTATATATAGGTTATATGATATTTTAAATGGCACTCTTATCCCTATTTAACGGAAATAATCACAAAAGATTTCGTTTTCAAAGCAACCCAGCCCTATATTTTTTATTTTTTTAATGTACAGAAACAGCTGTTCTTTTACGATTTTATAATTATATTACACACTAATTGGGTCGAGGCAAAAATTAATTGGATTTCTCTTGCTAAAAGTAATATAATTTCTTTGACCACTGCGACCGAGGTTGGGCTAGCGTACACGCCTAATGCAACTGACAAGTCGGAAAGCTCGAGTTCGATTCCCGACGGGGACAAGCATTTGTGTTTTAAACATAGTCTGTATTTATCGATGTACGTACTAATAAAACTTATACCAATGCCTAATTAAGGGCCACTTGGAGATGCCCAAGTTAACTATTTAACGCTGAATTAGATTCTAATATTTGAATTTGACAGAGAAACTTCTAGCTACATAGTACAAACAAAGTCACGTTTTGCTGCTTGTCCCTACATATGCTTAGATATTTTAAACTACGCAACGGATTTTGATGCAGTTTTCACGATTGATTGGATAATTTATTCCCGTAGGTTTATATATGCAACACATTCTAATTAAGTATTTGTGTAATATAGAAAATTACATATTTTGAGACGAAGCCGTCAAAAGACGATTTATTTGGATGACTAAGTGGGCCCCCTGCAACACTAACGTATAATTTCCTTACTTTGGGGTTAATCTCAATATCGTAATTATTGCCGCCTCTGTGGTCTAGCGGTTCAGGTGTTGGACTTGACTGCATGAGGTTCCGAGTTCGAATCCCGGGTCGGACAACAAAAAGAAAATTGGGTTCTTTTCAATTGTCAACAAAAAAAAGTTGCTCGGGATAGGATATGTGCCCAGTTGGCGATAGGCTTACACCTATCACATCGTGGAACTTAGTATCGGCTAGTCGTCGTTGCCCTGGTTGAGCCTCTGCCTACCTCTTCGGGGATATGGGCGTGGAGATACTTTAATCTCAATATTTATGAAAACCGCATTAAAACCCGTTTAACACTTTAAAATATATAAAATTTGTTTAATAAAACTAACCTACTATAATATGAAAGACTTTTTGCGGAAAAGATTAATCGACAGATTTTTTAAAAAATATATGTATGTTACAGTAATAGATATACGTTGTAACCAAAGAGTTAGTTTCGTCGTTTCTTCTCCTGACTGGCTAGGTTTGAAAACGGCGGTAGTTTATGGTAGCAAGGTTAAACCTAATAACATTGTGTAAAATGTTTTCAAATATTAAAACATTACAATATGTCATGAATCTTAATAATAATTTCGTATATATTTAGAAATATTAACACACCACAATGTGACAGAATATGTTGATATTAAGTCATATTTTTGTAACAACTTCTAACTCACATATCAAGCAAATACTTAAATATATTTTATTTTAATTCAACATATTATAAGCGGCAGGAAGACTCTTGTATCGTGATGTCATCTTTTGTTATTAAACTGTTTTCTTACTTGGCACCTGCCTAATTTGCTTATTAAGGGCCACTTGCAAGTTCCTGGGCTAAAAATTTAACTCAAAGCTAGCTTCTAACATCAGACTAATTCAATACATATTTGACAGTTTAACCAGTTATTAAACTTAATAATGGAACATGCAAGGCCCTTAAAAGATTAAATTTATTTAGTGAAACGGTGCAAGTGTATTCGCATATATTTTTTTCCGTTTTCAATTACCTTTTTCCAATTGCAATGAATGTTGTTTACAGGAAGGTGTGCTCCTGCCAAGTCAGGATACAGTAATGTTCCCTACACACAGAAGTATTGAGGGTACTATAGAAGAAGATGTTACTGATCCAGTCCCTACTGTTGGGACGTCTAAAAAGGTAAGTACAAGGTCAAAAATATATGTACAGTGTTGCTGGCAACTAACGCACAACCTTTCTAAGGCGGCTTTAATCATCAAAAGCAGTAACTTTTAAGCTATTGCACAGCTTCTATCGCGGGCCTTGAGCCTGGAGACCGAATCCAGAAATTCCGTAACGAAAATAACCTACCACCCCCCCCTTCGACTTGTGTAAATTGTCTAGGGATATTTATTAAGTTTTTTATATGTGTTAATGTGGTATCAATCATAGCCATTATAATTCTGAATACTGTATATCTGGAACTATATTACCATCTGACTTCCTGTGCCAGGAAGCTCGTAAAAGGCGAGCATAGGCTCACCGTCACTAATACCGTGAAATCTGACTAGGTGATAGAGTTTTGCAGTGACTCACCCGGATTGGTACCACCGTCTTACCTATTCCTGCAGCCATAACGTCATGAGATGTTCCGGTTTGGAGGGTAAGGTAGCCGGTAAACTTATTTTTGCTCGAGTCCTAACATCCCGGCCTCAGGTTGGCAGCGCACCATTACCACTTTTGGTGTCTCTAATCAGAAAATCCATCTGCTTGTTTGCCTTCCAATATCATAAAAAATACTACCACTATTCCAGATCACAATAGTAGTGACTTGGAAACGTATGCTTGTTTCTTATAAATGTTTTAAATAGATAGACCCGGTTAAAAAGATATTTGGTTTTTACGTTGATTTATTGAAATACATTGTGCAGAAGATGAAATAAAATATTCGGAAATCGAAATGACATTGACCGGAAATTACGTGTTCCGTTCCGTTTTAATACTTATCGACATGAATGTAGAGGTGCAGTTGCAAAATGTAAATGCTTATATTTTTTTATGTCATTGGAAGGAAAACAAGCAGACAGATTTCCTGATGGTAAGAAATTCCCGCCGCCTAGAGACACCAAAGGTGGTAATGGTGCGTTTCCAACCAGAGACCGGGGTGTTAGGCCTCGATCAAAAGTAAGTTTACCGGCTACCTCACCCTCCAAACCGGAACACGTCATGACGTTATGGCGGCAGGAATAGGTGAGGCGGTGGTAACAATCCGGGTGAGTCGCTGCGAAACTTTACCACCTAGTCAGATGTCACGGCTTTAGTGACGGCAAGCCTATGCTCGCCTTTTACGAGCTGCCTGGCACAGGAAGGCATATGGTCTATTCTACAAAGGAGCCCGGACCAACACGGGGGAAATTATATCCATACACAGTATGATAATGGCTTTGAGTATCTGTCTGCTGGTTTTGTATAGCTCTTTAAATACTAAATGAATTTTAAAACGATTTTCTTTGTAATTGATTCTTAGATACTTTGAAGATAAAATAAATAAAATAAAATAAAAATAAATACCCTGAATACCAAGTTTCGTAATTTTTCGTACATAATGGAGTGTATTCATTAATCCCTTCGTTCATACATTCGTTCTTTTACAATGTTTACAAAAAATAAGTTTGCTTGTGTGTTCAATAATATTGATAAAAAATTAATATTTATCCCGCAAAATATAAATATTTATATTAAATGAAAAATTCTTTTTTTTAACAGATATACACAGATTGGTTGAGGCTTATTGTTTTTACTCGAAGTATTGTACTTGTTGCAACCTAAACTATTTCGGAGCTTGTTAAGATATACATATTTAAAAAAAATATCTTTACGCCAATATCCCCGAAGGGGTAGGCAGAGGCACAACCAGGGCACCCACGACTAGCCGGAGACACTGAGTCCCATATTACATATTTTTAACTTTTAATTATTTATATAGGCCATGGTGCAACTAGTCCGAAATATCGACAAATAAAATAAAAATGTATCGTGAGTGTCCGGTTAAAATAATTAAAAATGTTTATAATACACGGCGACTTAAGTTTAAAATCATATACATATTCTTATAATGATTCTTTATGTTTGCACCTACACTTGCCAAATAAAGCTTTATTGCTTTCCGGCGGAAATCCGGTTAGATTTGACAAAAGAAAAGTAGCCTTATGTCACATCTTAGCTTCCCTACTATCTCAACTCATCAAATTGTAAACCAACATTTGCAATTGACATTTGCAACAAAAAATTGACCCTCTGTTAGAAAGTGAAAAGACAGAAAACACAAATAATCTATTCATTTTTGAAATGTTGGTATGGATTTTAAGTGCAAACGTTTGAATGGAATGAAGTATGAACGAAGAAAGTACAAAAAGATTTGCCAGTTCATTTGTTGTTCGTACTGTAAAGGACTGGAATTCTTTGCCAAAATCCGGCTTTCCATAACAGTACAATTAAAAAGTACATATTTTCCGCAATAGTGAATAGACTTCTCCTGAGTGAGCCTCCACCATCGATTTTACTTTAGCTTTCACCAGGCAAGTCATTATTCTGAACAAAAAAAAATAACCAGATACGGACTTGTATCACCATTTTCAAAGAGAGATTCCACTACAGTAGACCCTTAGGAAGCCAGCGCATTATGGCCATACAGACATTGTAGCTTATGTAAAAAGATTGTTGAAGAAACTGATGTTGATGATGTTTCTGCACGCCCTTCATAGAGTGCATACAAACTCTCCTGATGATGCTTCGGTTACGAAGCAAAACGCGTATTGAGTTTTTAGTAGTGTATAATATATTGGTGATAATAAAATAATCTAGTGGTGTGTGTAGTATGGAGCTGGATACATTTGGAGTCTTTGGTGTCCGGTTAGTCCATTTCATTCATAACGCACTGTTTTTCCTGTTACATCGCGTTATAATACAGAAACACTTTTCGGCAGAAAATTGCAAATTAAATCATGTTATTTAGATTTAAGTAT
This sequence comes from Calephelis nemesis, assembly GCA_002245505.1. NCBI lineage: Eukaryota > Metazoa > Arthropoda > Insecta > Lepidoptera > Riodinidae > Calephelis > Calephelis nemesis. The sequence continues at coordinate 58,531 of NJDD01007335.1, forward strand.
GGTTTCGCATATTTACTTCCACATTAGTCTGTGTTTATTTATAACGCGGCGTAAAAAAGTGCAAGTATGATATAAAAAAGTGTATATAAGAGTGACTAAATCAAATAAATAATCTTTCTGTTCTTTATATTACGTGTTTCAGTATTCTGCTCATATTTCTGACTAGTGTTACGTCATTAAATCAAGCAATATATCAATCAGACCATTGAAACCTGAGCTTTAGATATGTAAATGTATGTAACCGATACGAATTACTCCAGCTTTGGTTAAGTGCACTTCGGGAGTACCATCTCAGCATGATGTAACATTAGCATCTTATTGGCATTAGGAACATTCTGGTTTGTTAATATATTGATAGTTATAGCTTGTGACAACGGATACCGATGCGGACTATGATTAAACTCACTTGAATTATTACTTCAAAGAAATACAATACCATAAACATGCGTCGAGTTCCGATCCGGTAGGTAGGCCTTCCACCTAGGCTATTTTTTTATGATATTGGTAGGCAAACAAGCAGACGGACCAATTACTGGTATGAAATTAACGCCGCCTAAAGACACCAAAAGTGGTAATGGTGCGTTGCCTTCACCTGAGGCCGGAGAACTGTTAGGCCCCAAGCAAAAGTAAGTTTACCGGCTACCTTACCCTCCAAACCGGAACACGTCATGAGGTTATAGCGGTAGGAATAGGTAAGGCGGTGGTGCCAATCCGGGTCAGTCGCTGCGAAACTCTACCACCTATGCATGATAGTGACGAATCTGTTGTCTAATATTATGTATAGTGTCTAAAGGCCTCGGTTGTGTCTTTCTTCAAACCACATGGCTCTGATGGTAATGTGGTTTGAAGAATGTTTGGAATTCGTTCAATTATCAAATGCAACAATCAAATATTAATATAAATATTGAAAAAACAAGGAATGGTTAAACACAGCTAGTATTTATAGAGTGAAATTCAATGATAAAACGGACTTACCTGATGAAGTTTGATCACAACTAGTTCTAAAAACCTTGCGGTTAACAAGATATTAGTCATTTCTAAAAAAAGACTATCACTCGTTCGTATAAGATATATTTAATAGTATGTTGTCTTTCCTCTAGGTGGCCTCCATAAGTCAACTATCTTTCATGGTGAGGCCGGACAGTTTCGAGCGTGGGCAGCTCCGCCTGACCTGCATCTCCACAGTCCACTCGGTATACAGCGAGCAAGCCGAGCTTGTCATCAACGAGGAACGTCCTCAAATCGCTTCTGTCTTGGGCACTCGAGATCTGTCTTCAGGTAAGTTCTACAAATTAGTTTTCTATGGTTAAACCCATAAGGATCTACTCTTTTGCTATGGTGACGTGATTATGAACTTATGAAATCTAAAAGCTGCTGTGTAAGTTTGATAGCGACGATGACTTAACACTTGCACAAATCTTAGCATTTTTTATAATATTAGATAAAAAAAAGTTTACACAATATGTAAAAAAACCTTTCAATTTAAGAAATCGCCTCTGTGGTCTAGCGGTCCGGGTGTTGGACTTGACTGCATGAGGTCCCGGGTTCGAATCCCGGGACGGCCAGCAAAAAGAAAATTGCATTTTTCCAATTTTCTAATCAAAAAAAAATGTTGGTCGGGATTGGAAATGTGCCCGGTTGGCGATATGCTTGCCACTTATCACATTGTGGGACTTAGTATCTTCGGCTAGTCGTCGTGGTTGTGCCTCTGCCTACTTCTTCGGGGATATGGGCGTGAAGATACTTTTTTTTTCAATTGAAGATGTTATTAGTATCACCAAACCTATCTATATATCTTCATTACTATTAAACTCAATACCAAGGCAAACTAAGTTAGGAAGTGGGGAACTTTTTTGAGGAACATTTAGGGGACCTAATCGATAATTTCTTTTTCATGTTAATTAATTTTATTTTAAATTTTTGTAAGAATCTTTATATGTTTAATATGACTTGCATCGTCTTAATTATTAGCTGGATCTTTTCAACTTTTTACTATTCAACTTTTTGGAAAAAAACAAAGACAAAAACTCATCACAAAATGTTTAAACAAAATCCCAATTTCCTTATGTTTGCTGTAGTAGACTTTTGTTTCAATAATAAGCCCTTGTTAAAGTTGCAGTCACTGGACATCTTTATATATATAATAATTCTTCTGTGAGTGTGTATGTCACTGAACTCCTAGACGGCTGGACCGATGTTGATGAAAGTTTTTGTGCGTGTTAAAAGGGAATTTGAGAATGGTTTAGATTTACAATTTGGTCTCCTGGAAAATGTTTTTTAATTATTTTTTTAATAATAAGTCGTTGTTGATTTTGGAATTTTTCACATCGGATCCGACAGACTGCGCTACTGTCGAAGCATTAATGTCAAGCGATACGAAGTTTGCTGGGTCAGTTAGTATACATATAGAGCTAAAGTCGTCGAAAATAGAACATTTTATTATTTAAAGTATTTCACGTCCATATCCCCGAAGGGGTGAGAGAGACATAACCAGGGCACCCACGACTAACCGAAGACACTGAGTCACCACAATGTGGTAGGTGGCATATCCAATCCCGAGCCATGTTTTTTTATTATAAAACTAGCTGTCCCGGCGAACTTCGTTCCACCCGTTCAGTTTTTTTAGTTTTCTCTCAAGTTTTTTCCTTTTTCTTATCTTTTAAACCTTACCTGGACTTGAACAAATAATTCAAAACCAAAATTAGTGAAATCGGTTCAGCCGTTCTCGAGTTTTAGCGAGACTAACGAACAGCAATTGATTTTTATATATATAGATNGGAATCGAACCCGGGACCTCATGCAGTTAAGTCCAACAATTGAACCGCTAGGCTACAGAGGCGATAAAGTCGGTTAAAAAACTACCATAAACCACATACAAATCATATATAAGTCACCACTACAACCTCTGTTTTTAGGCCAAACAACATAATAGGCACACGAAAACTCTAACACTGTTTTTAAAAGCTATTCTATTTAGCTTTTAAAATACGCAGTATCTATATACATAAAAGAAAGTGGTGTTAGTTACACTATTTATAACTCAAGACCGGCTCAACCGATTAGGCTGAGAGTTGGTGGGGAGGTAGCTTAGAACCAGGAGAAGGACATAGGATACATGCTATCCTGTTCAAGTATGAGGAAACTGGGAAAAACAACATTTTTAATTTTCCCCATACAAACTGAACGGGCGGAACAAAGTTCGCGTTAATAGCTAGTTTTTAAATAAAACTAATATGCCCTTTCGAATATTTCCCATTTCATACCACAAAAACAATCAATCCATGAAATGAACTTTTGATTAAACCTGTGGTTATTACAATACTGCCTGTCAAAAGTAAATAAACATCTGGTTTGATTAATACTATATATCAAAACACAAAGCTATGATCAACAAATATGGATTCAACATTGTTTCTTTCTTATCTACGCAATAATAACAGTGACGGTATTTTTTTTGTATTATTATGTATTTTACACTTGAATGAAGTGTTAAAATTGGTGGCAATTTTTTTAAAGGCCATGGATCCAGGCAAATTTCTGTCCTATACCACTTGTAAACTTATTTGTAACTAGCCGACCTGGCGAACTTCGTATCACTTGACATTAAAATCAACTAACAGTTTGTATGGACAAGAATAGAAGATTATTTTGAAACGTTCTTCATTGGTGCTCTGTTCCTATTAGTCTTAGCGTACTAATATATAATTTTAGCCTGTGTCAATAAATAGGCCATTTAACACTGAAATAACATTTCATATCGGTCAGTAGTTCCTGAGATTAGTGTGTTCAAGCAAACAAACTCTTCAACTTTATAATATTACTATAGACAAGTAAAGTGTTGTCGCATCAGTTTTATAGCGGTCTGGCGTCAAACTTGACTTCTGGAGGTCCAGATTTCAATCCCCGAGTCGGGCAACAAAAAAAATTTTGAAATGCGTATTTCAAATTTTCTAATAAAAATAACGAATCCCGGAATTAGTTATGCGCTCGGTTGGCGATAGGCTTACCACCTATCACATTGTGGGACTTAGTGTCTTCGGCTAGTCGTGGGTATATTGTGCATCTTTCTGGGTATGGGCATGAAGATACAAGTAATGAACCATTTATCCTATCCTTACTTCTTATAAGATACCAGGCAGAGAGACATAAACTATTCTACGCTTGGATCCCGAACCAACACGGTTAAATTCTCCAAATTTTAAAATTCTGTTCAGATACAAGACTTTCGCGGGCATTGTCAGTTTTATTTTTATTTTCCACTCCCAGGCTCGACATGACATAAATCATTAATCACCAATGAAACCGCCGAAGCCTTTTTGTAGGACGCCAAAGCTCAGTGAATATATTATTTACACATCATCAGCGAATTCAACTTTATACTGTAGCCAGCTAGAAAATCGTCCAGGAATTACAAGAGAGAAAGGACATTTTTATTGCCTCCCATTTGCAAACTGTAATTTATTTTAAGGCATTCGAAGGCAAAAAAAACAATAATTTATTGGTAAGAAATATGCGCCGCCTAATAAAGCTGTTACTGGTAATTCTAGTGGCATGAATTATATTACTAACTTAATACCTTAGCAAATTTTATTTATAAAAAACAACCTACCAACATTATTTAAATTCAATTTATTATTTATAATAACATTTATTATTAGTGTACGTCGCCTGTGGAAATAGTTATGGTGCTATGTTAATTTAAAAGGGGTGTTATGGATCTTGAGCCATTTTACTTAACTGGTTAACCTACTCGCCTAACCGGAACACATACATTAGCAAACATTTACGTTTAGGCAGCAGGAATAAATAAGGCACTGTTATCGTATCTGTCAAAAAGTCTATCACTTGGTCTTGGCAACAGTAGTGGAGACAAATGCCTATGGTACTAACATCATGAAGTTGGTAAGCAATTTAAGTATTTTTTTTAAAGTTCTCGAGATCAATGACAATGACTTAAATAAAAAGTTGGATTTCGTTGATTAACCTTGAAACCTTTTTCCAGTGTCGGTCCGGTCTTTTGTGTAAAATATGCCACCTAAATGGCAGCTCATAAGAGGGAGCATACGTTAAATGAACTATTATAAACGAGACTATTAATGGAAGAGTACTGTGCAACAACTTGCACCACCTCCAAATCTACGCTGTCATAATGAGAGTCGTGATACGGTCAGAAAGCTAGGTAAATTAAGTAAGGTTAGACTGTCATTTATAAATCTATATTTCCAAAGAAAAAGTATCTTAACGCCCATATCCCCGAAGAAGTAGGCAGAGGCACAACCAGGGCAACGACTAGCCGACACTAAGTCCCACTATGTGATAGGTGCAAGCCTATCGCCAACTGGGCATATATCCTATCCCGAGCAACTTTTTTTTGTTAGACAATTGGAAAGAACTCAATTTTTTTTGTTGCCCGACCCCGGATTCGAATCCGGGACTTCATGCAGTCAAGTCCAACAACTGAACCGCCAGACCACAGAGGCTAATCTGTGGTATCTATAAACCACGTTTCTCTCTTTTCATCAGAAGACCCGTTTGTTTGTCTTTGGACGATGTTAAATGTTACAGTAATGATGTCGGTTTATTATTAAAAAAATCAAATACAAGTTGAATTTACTGGCAAAATCAGTTGCCAAGTAGCGACTAGAAGCCACCACTACCAAAGAAGAAGAGTCGAACTTACAAGTTGTACAACTTATTTGAAAAACATATTTGAAAAATGTATGTGTTTAATGATGTAATTTTTTATGATATTGAAAGACAAAGGTAAGAAATTCACGCCGCCTAGAGACACCAAAGGTGATAATGATGCGTTGCCAACCTGAAGCTGGGATGTTGGGCCTCGAGCAAAAGTTAGTTTACCGACTACCTTATCCTCCGAACCGGAACACGTCAACGGCAGGCACTGACGTTATGACATGGCAGAAACATGTAAGGGCACATGTAGAGGGGAATCGCTGCAAAACTCTACCACCTTGTCAGATGTCACGGTGTTAGTGACGGTAGACCTATGCTCGCCTTTTACGAGCTGCCATGTATGAAGGCAGGAGGTCTATTCTGCAAAGAAGCCCGGACCAACCCGGGAAAAAACGTCGAATTTGCCATCGAAGCATGTCACGGATAAAAAGTATAAAACGCAGACAAAGTTTGACGCAACAGCTAGTGCTTAGTAAATACGACAAATATTTCAATCCGATGGTGATTGGAAAGCCTCAAAGCGATCTGGTAAATCGTCTGACTCTTATGATCGGGGAATTTTATTTGGCAGTAAACTTTACCTTTGGAAAACGTCGGAAGCAAACCAATCTCGCTCTACAATTCAAATATTTACTGCAACTGACTTGCATTGCGATTTGACTATATCTTTACACTGAGTCTACGCTGCTTAGGTGATGAAGAGGAAAATATATTTTTATAATATACTTTTCTCTGTCTGGCGTCTGGGGTCTAGCGGTCTAAGTGACGGATAAGTGGAGTGGTCTTCATGAGGTCCCGTAGTCAAATCCCAGGTCGGACAACAAAAAAAAAATGTGTTATTTCAAATTTTTTAATAAAAAAATGTTGCTCGGGATTGGATATGTGCCCGGTTGACGATAGGCTTACCACCTGTCATATTGTGGGACCCGTTATGCCTCTGCACCCCTATACAGCCGTTAAGATACTTACTTTTAATATATACTTTTCTTCTTTGAACTCTGGGATTATAGTAAGAAAAAGATGCTCAATGTCTCAATCTAACTTCATAGGGAATATATGCAATGGTGCGTCTATTAAGGTGTACCTAATAGACAATACCAAATAAACAACTCAAAAAAACAATTTACAAAATGTGGTAATAATACGAACTGTATTATTAAAACATTATCTCTGCATAATTATAAATAAAACAATGATTCGTAATATATTTAGAACACTTTGTATAATTCTAATCTAATGATTCAAAATTCTGTTTTATAATTGTTGTCACTTGTTTGTTTTTCACATATATTTGACTTATAAATTTGACGTTGACTGTACATTATGTTAAAAAAAAATAAGCTCAGCAAGTGATGGCACATATACTGAATCAATTAATATTATATATATTGCACATTACAATAATTATAAAACACTTCATATTCATTATGATCCACATTATAGTTAATTTTAATACGATTTCAGAATACTATTAAACAATTAGCATAGTGTTAATGACTGCGGTTGCTCCTCTTGACCACATCTTCAAATAAAGATTAAAAAAAAATTGTCTAAATGTTCAGAGATTTTGGCATAATTAAAAAAAATAAGTTAACAAATGTATATTTAAATAAATGAAAAATATATTTAACATTAGATGAAACCTTTCATTTAACCAAATTTTTATGAAATTTACGTCTTAAATGTTTTTCTTTTATATTACCATATTTTGTTGCGTGGTGTGATATCGTTTCTTTTAGTTTTTATTTGATCATAGTTAGTTATTATTTTGTACTACATACTGATTTTATCCTAATTCTAAAACAAATAAAACTATTAAAAAAATAATCCCTATTTGTATTGGTCATCGCATCTCTACTAGCTAAGTACTAAAGAACTGCCCAAACAATTTTGTTTGTAGTGTATTATTTATAATTGAGAATTAATATTTTAAAAAATGGTTTAAATTAGTGCATGCAACGTGCTTAAAAGAGTAGGATCCCGCACGGGATTGGTCGATCCCATCTGTAAGACATTAAGGGATTAAGAGATCTGCGGGTTAAAAAACAGTGACGTTGGAAAACCGCAGTGTTAGCAAACACATTAAATAAAATAAAAAATGTGTGCGTGTACTAGCGTACACTCGTAAGAAGTGAAGAAGTGAAACTTCTTTATGACGTTATTTTTCAAAAAATAATTTACTATGTGCAACTTTACTTTACAGAAATTAGTTAACTAAAGTTTATTGCCAATCCCTACTCCGCTGGAGAAAGTATACTTCGAATCACGCGTGGTAGGGATAAGAACAAAGATGGCGCGTAACGGAAAAAAATTTGACCCGTAACGAAAAAATGTTACACTAAATTTTTTTCCAACCCCGATAAAGAAGTTTCACTTCAAAAATATGGGGTCGCGGATTTGATTGTGAATTGAAAATATAAATCGTA
>NJDD01007337.1:2915-24277 GCA_002245505.1 Calephelis nemesis
TCTTTAGCGGCGTTGCGCACTTTTTTGGTATGGGTAAAAACTTCTAACTCGCGTCAGATCGTCAGATCGGAAACTCGTAAGACGGCGTAGGGTGCTTGCACAAATGTTCATGTTGTCATGTTTGTGTACGATAGCGCAATAAATGAATGTTGTATTCTACCGCACAAATGATATTTATGGTATTTTTATACTGATAGCTAAAGCAATTCCCTAACTTTAGTATTCAAGTTTTCATTTCTGCCGGCACTCACGGAGTGCAACTCGTCGTTTTTTTATGAAATAGGAGGCAAACAAGCAAGTGATTATGAGTGATCACAAGAACTGCTTAACCGTTGAGCTAAAATCTACAATTGGGCAGAATTACTCAGTTTTTTGCGGAAAAAGGTTAGCTTTTTGTTGCAAATTATATGCTGCAGAATTGGATTTAGTGTTAAATTTTTTTATCAACTTTTTCAACTTAGCTTCTTAATTTAGGGTACTTATGTTTTTCTTCTTAAATCAGTGTCACAATTTTTTTTTCATAGAAAAAGGAAGCAGCATTAATTGCACCAATTAATAAATAAATAAATTAATTAATGCATTTTCAATTGTTTTTTTTTTATTTTTTTCTGTTTTTATGCGAATACCAAGGACAAGATACTGGATCAATTTAAGGCATAGTTCCATTCGATTCGATTCCATCGAAACTAAAAACGGTTTTCAATAAAATCGGTGAAATCAGCCCTAACAGTTGTTTATATAAGGCAACATGCTTGAATATTCAGTGATGCGAGTGAACGAAACTGAAATTAGCGCACAGATTCATATAGTGCGCTAGTTTTTAGCGGGTGGATTTGAGGTGCCGAATGTGTATCTTGGGTTTTTATATTAATATCAGTAAAACTAAAAAAAGTTGGAACCAAGCTAAACATCTAAGCTATGTTTTGATAGGACAATTAGATTATATAAATACGTTTTTTTTTGACACTATAATATAAAATGTCACGAGGACGATGAATGGGCGTAGGCTAATATCGATTGCTAAAGACTCAGTTTAGTGGAAAGTGTAGCGCTGGTTTAATTATAGACTGTTCAATATTACGGTGCTTCTCTTATTAAGTATACCAAATAAAAAAGTTTTATAATAAAACGAATAGCTTCATAAAACAAGAAATAGCTTGCAAGCTACGATGCAATGAAATATGAGGAATAAATAAAATTATGAAACACCATTAATTCACGATACACTGTAAACCTAAAAGAGTATCATTTTAATCCCTACATAGAATAAAACAAAGTCGTTTCCTCTATCCCTATGTCCCTTTTTACGCTTAAATCTTTAAAACTACGAAACGGATTTTGATGCGGTTTTTTTAATTAATAAAGAGATTAAAGAGGAAGGTTTATAATATGTACATTTCATAACCGTGCGAAGCCTGAGCGGGCCGCTAGTACGTTATAAACTAATAATAGGGAGATTTTAAATTCGCCTGTCTGTTACTTTATATGTTTGTAACGCGATTACTCCTCTAATTAACAATAGATTTTGGTAATGTTTATTTTCAATTTTAATTCGAATTTGATTGAGAATTTTAGCAACGGTTTGACGTTTGCATTATACTGATACTAATGGTGCGTTGCCAACATGAGTATGTGATTTCAAGAGTTTTGTGTCCCAAGATGGCAACTTACAAGTTACACTGATCTGTGGACCAGAACACAATAACTAATTAAACTAGGTTTACTTAACTTGATAGCATAATTTTATTGACGATTGGTCCAGGTTAAAAATAGGTTATCGTAACGTCGGAGCTCTTCATTATCGTGTTCTCATCTAGAGGGTAGTTTTTTCGGTAAATTTACAAACACATGAGAGGTGTGAAAAAAGAGATGTGTTATTAATTAATAAATAGAGTATATCCTGTGTTACACAAATTGAATCTTACCACAAATTTAGCAAATTTTGTACTTATGCGATCAGCGATTCCAATATACATAGAAATACTTAAATAGGTACTGAAATAAATTTTATAAATACCCATAGCCGGAAATGTAGACAACTAAAATATTTTTATAGGAAAAATGCAAACCGAAAGCTCGTACCCGAGCCTCGTTGATGGTCTATGGGCTTAGACAAGAACGCTACGCCCTCGAACAACAAGGCGGTCGAGCAAGGATATAATATTAACATCTCTACCTAAGTTTGATATCACATTATTGGGACCTCTGGTGTCTACAGACACGGTAGCATTTCTTATATCTAGGAAATCTTAAGGCTTCTGTCACCATTAAAAACTTTCTGTTAGCACAAGGTTCTTGTTCTTTATTCACTGTTCAAAAAGCCAAACTGAAATAACAATATTTGACAACTTTTTACTGTTTTGTAATGTAATTTAATTAAATTTACGTTTTGAAATTTTAGTCAGCAGCGGGTGTTTATAATATTATTCTTTAAAAAAGGATTTCCTTTTCGAAAGAACCAAATTATACTAAAAAAACATTTACTTAGGCTAATAGTCCGTTGCTTGAGGACGATAACAAATTGTATCTGGCTTTTTTTATATGAATCAAGTACATTCACAAAAAAATATAGAATCTTGTACAATACATTTAAAAATGTATTTATACAATTGTATAAATACATTTTTTACAGAATTCTATGTTTAGAATAGACCATCTGCCTCGCTTCCAGGAAGCTACTTATTTGCAAGCATAGGTTACATTTGTCATTACGAACAAAACATTGGTGATAGAGTGCTGTTGGTGATCGTGTCTATGGTCTAGCGGTTCAATTGTCAGTCTTGACTGAGTGAGGTCCCGCGTTCGATTTCCGGGTCGGGCAATAACGAGAAAATTAAGTTTTTCCAATTTTATAAAAAAACGTTGCCTGGATTGAATATGTGCCCGGTTGGCGATAAGCTTGCCACCTATCACATTGAAGGACTTAGTATCTTCGGCTAGTCGTGGGTGCCGTGGTTGAGCCTCTGCCTACCTCTTCGGGGATATGGGTGCAAATATACTTTAGAGTGCTGTTAGGGAACTTACCTGGTAGGGAACCACCGTTTTACCTATTCCTACCGCCTAAATGACAGTGTTGCAGTGCGAAAGTCAGGAAAGCCAATAGACTCGCACAGTATCCTAGAACATCGACCACAGGACATCGACGCACCTAGAACATTTTTGGTGCCATGAAAGTTTACCTTTAAGACAGCCGTCTGCGTGTTTGCTCTCTAATGCCACAAAAATGTATGCTGCCATAAGTAGTTTGTTTTATAAAATTACTACTACCACATTGGGACACTAAGGTAGGAATTTAATCAAAAATGTAGCCTGAAGATAAAGAAAGGATATATATCTGAGAAAAATGTCGTAATACTCGATTTTATACCTTTGTTTTAACTTATATCGAAAGAGGGAATCACTCTCGAGAGAATTTGAGGAATCGAAACAGCGGCTAATAAATCCTAACGTAGTATTTCTGGATTGCCGCAAAACGATTCGGACGTTCCTAGAGCAAAGTTTTTACGTGGACGATTCGAAAGCTGCTTCTCCAAAAATGAACAAGTCTCAAAATATTAACGACAGGAATTTCACAAAGTTGACAATTTCTGCGCTTCAGCTAGAAAAGAGTCAAGTTTACTAAATGTTAGAAAATCGAATGAGTATAAAAGCAAAATTGTACCTAATTATTAGTGGCACTACTCATAAGTAACGTCCTCATAACATTTGAGTTATATAAATTTTAAAGAAAAAATCATTTCGCCCCAGACTTGATTTAAACATGTAACCTTTCGTCTTAAGCCGACGAATGCTCTAACCAATGCTTTAAAATTTATAGAAATTTAACCCAAGCGGCAACAGGACAAGTACTGAAATAAAAATATTTGAGTTTATTTTGATAAACTGGTGACAAGCTGAAATCCTTCTGACATATTAAGTTTTAAACGGTTTTTTTAAACAACATTGATGTCTTTATCTTATACCTTTAAATGAGCAATTCTTGTATATATATATAATTGGAATCTCGGAATCGGCCCCAACGATTTTCATGACATTTAGTGTGTAGGGGGTTTGGGGGGCGATAAATCGATCTAGGTAGAAATAATTTTTTTAAAATGTCATTCTATTCGTGTTTAAACTGAAAAATATGAGTCTTTCTGACATCTATTGGCGAATTAACAAATTTTTGTGAGCAATAAAGTTGTTCCAGCAGATGGCGTAATTCGTACTTAAATATAATTTCCAAAAAACACAGTTAAAAAAATACCGAGGAAAGTATTACCTCGGTCATCCAGATATTTTTTAAAATCGTGTTAGGGGTAGCATATTTCAAGTAAACCTCATACCCTCAAATATATAAACAAATTCATAACCAAGATACTCACAATTAGTTGAAATATTGTATATTTTACGTTTTCTTCATATTCAATATAGTCTTTATATATACGAGTACCTCATAGGCACGTCTACGTAACTCTACGTCTACGTACTCCTATCCCTGCCAACTTAACGTTATTACTCGTCATTGTTGTGTTTCAGTTTTGAAGGGTAAAATAGCCGTTAAATTTGTTTATTCAAAAGGTTTACTATTCTGGCCACAGACAACGCCCCATAAACAATTGAATTTATGGGCGACTTTCATTGTTGCCATCAGGGAATCCAACTTCTTGCTAACTTTTTAATCTCCTTGTGGAATTTCATGTAAGGAGTAAGATTATTCCAATCCTTCTTCATTCAAACTGTCACTTTGTTTGCAACTTGGTACTTGTTCTAGTTTTTGGACTATCAACACAAGATGGGGCTCGTTTTTATTTTCGATAAAAAAAAGGTTTGAGTTAATTTAAATAAAAAATAAAAATAAACTGCTCAAAATCGACTACAAACTCAATATTATGCCATGTTAAAAGTTTAATATTTATAGTAGTTCTATTTAAATTATGCGCTTCGGCTATATTCGTCAAGCTTCGGAAATCCGAATTCATTTTTAAGTTATCTATATTATAGTTATTATTATGTAATCATTTCGCTTAAATTTAGACTAGGTCAGCCAATTTAAAAATAAAAGGATAAAGTGTAAAAGGAGTAAAAAGTGTAAAGCCGAAGCGCATAATTTAAAGAGTAGTACTAACACAAACATTCATTAGCGCTGCACTAATTGCCATATTTTTTTATACCTTGAAGGTATACGCTACCCAATAAGAACAGAGCGAAATAAATTGGACCACTCCGTTGAAAGTTATGAGTGGTCAAATGCAAAAAAATATACACATCAAATTGGGAACCTCTTCCGTTTTTTCATCAGTCGAAAATAGTCGATACCCTTTTTTACCGATATTCAAATAATTGCTTTTCCACTTCAAAGACAAGTGCCCTCTCTCCCAGTTACGATCTGAAGTAGGTACCTACTCAACGTATATGCTAGTAAAACGTACCATGGGAATATTGCTATAAAATAATTCTTCCCAGAACCATAATTTCTTAATGGCTTTTATGATCATCAATAGTAGTAATTTATAGGCATAGGGATGTGAAAATAACAGAATAGCTTTACCTATTAACATTGTGAAATAAATAAAAAAAATGAGTAGGATTGAAAGACTGATAAAGTCCTCTTATGGTCCAATATGGGTAGGCCATATGGTAATGCCTCACACTTTTATAAGCATCTCCAAAACATCAGTACTGTTATTGTCGTTTTCTCGTATGGAAGATATGGAAGGTAGCAAATTTTCTTATGTAAGATTCTCACCGTCTCAACCTAGGTTTAGAGATGTTTTACTCTATGATATTGGAAGGCAAACAAGTAGAGGGTTTCTTTAAACGTAAGATATTTACGCCGTCAAGAGACACCGAAGGTGGTAGGAGCAGAGTCAACTTGAGGCCGGTATGTTAGGCCCCGAGAAAAAATTACTGTACCTACCGGCTACCTTTTCCTCCTAACCAAAATTCGTCAACGGCAAGCACTGACGTTATGGGGACAGGAATAGGTAAAAGTCGGTTTTATTGATTCGGCCGAGTCACAGCTAAACACTACCACCTATTCAAATGTCACGGTGTTAGTGACGGCAAGCCTATGTTCACCTTATACGGGCCACCTGGCACGAGGGCAGTCTATTCTGCATAGGAACCCGGACTAACACTGGGATTTTTATGGTGTATTTTTTTAATCTATACATATCATAAATTTGTAGAAGGGTTAATTCTGTACATTGAAAATATTGAAAAAATAAATAGCATTACTGGATCGATACCAAACCCAAATATGTGATAAAAAAAATTGTCTGTCTGTCTGTCTGTCTGTCTGTCTATCTGTATGTTCAGGCATCACGTAAAAACTAACGGTTCGATTTCGATGAAACTTGGTATAATTATACCTTATTATCCTGGGCATAAAATGGGATACTTTTTATCCTGAAAAAGTACGTAGAAAATAAATAAATCTTAATTTTTCTGTTTTATCACGCAAAGACTCTATCTGCGCGGACGGAATCGAGGGTGAAACCTAGTTATATTAATAAAATCTGTTTTCTTCGTAAAAAATCTACTACCCAAAAACATGTAATATAATCTAATGCTACGTAAGTGTAAAAAACATAAGAAAAATGACCAGCAACTAAGAAAATGCTATTATACACATAGAAATCACAAAGGAAAGTACATTGAAGCATCTAACTACAAAGGAGGTGGCAATGTTGAGAACCTGGTGGCTTCCTGCGCCCTGTCGTCCACTTTCCGGACTTGGCATCGTTTGTTCACGCCCGCCTTCGTAACCGATGTTCGCTGCAAACAAAACAGAATGTCAGAACAAGCCCTTTGTTTTATTTGCGTTGGCTCAATATTTTCCTTCTTTTGCTCTTTGAATACGAGACTTCAGAGTAAAGCTATTGTTATGTTTTCCTGTTTGTGAACATTTTTGTAGGGTATCATTATCGTCTTTCAGCTAATATAACGAATTTAAGATTTTTTACTCCGTTTTGTCACGTGTGGTTTACATAAACACGTTTAATTCCTACATAAACAAAAGTATGTTATTGCAAATTGAATCCATACTTGCAATCGTCGGCACTTGGTAGAATTCTATTGTATACACACGTTTTTTTCTAGTAAACACTTGTACTTATCCAATATACACTTTATTTAATACAACCACAGAATTTACATATTTTGTAATTAAATCATTACGTGTAATAAAGATATTAATTTGTATTAATTGAAACTTTGGAAACCTATTTATTAGGTACATTTTAGAAGATTCCTCGGATTCCTGGCAGAGCCTTATAACAAGTGTACCAACATCATTTCAGGTTAATAATAAAATAACTGTTTATATGAAAATGGCAAGTAAGCGCTAGGTAGGTCTGCAAGGATCGTGAAATTTAGCACTTTTTTTCATGTCATAGGAAGGCAAACAAGCAGACGGATTTCCTGATGGTAAGAAATTCACGCCGCCTAGATACACCAAAGGTGTGTGCCACTCACGCAATGGTGCGTTGCCAACCTGAGGTCAGGATGTTAGGCCTCGAGCAAAAGTAAGTTAAACGGCTACCTTACCCTCCGAACCGGAACACGTCATGACGTTATGGCGGCAGGAATAGGTAAGGCGGTGAAACCAATCCGGATGAGTCGCTGCGAAACTCTACCACCTAGTCAGATGTCACGGTGTTAGTGATGATAAGCCTATGCACGCCTTTTACGAGCTGCCTGGCAAGAAAGGCAGATGGTCTATTCTGCAAAGGAGACCGGACCAACACGGGGAAAAACTTGATAATCACACTTAATAATAAGCACTTGATACTCTCTGCCCATCCCGTAGAAATATTGGCGTGATACTAAGAGTATGTAGGTACGTATGTAAAAATAGAACTCAGTTAACTTAGAAAATTAATGATTGTTGATTAGTGGTGTAGATATTTAACGAAAAGCACAAATAGTGGATTAATGTTTAACAAAATAAGCAATAAACCAAACAAATACAAAAAATACAAACTTTTACATGACTAGCTGCGAAGTTTTGCAAAACTGTACTAGTATTTGGGGCGTTAAGAGTCCAATATCTTTAATCTATGGGTTTCGTACTTGTTTTAACTATTCACTAGAGGCTTTGACATTATACATTTACGCCTGACCTATTTCTGCCAGTTTTTTGACAGTGTTTGGCATTGTCTTGTTCCACTTCAGAGAGTTCGGCAGGTAGCAGACTTGCACATAAGGCCGGTCACAAGATAGCGACGCTACAATTAACTCTCTATTACATTTGTGTCTTAAGGTCACATATTTCTAATACCTAGTATGAGGAGCGCTATTTGCTTAATAGCTACCTTATTCCAATAAAAAAATATACATCTGACCTGATCATCCTCTCGTTCATATGCCTAACTCAACCGACCCATCGCGAGGCTCAGGTTCGATTCCCGACAGGGGCAGGCATTTGTGTGATGAACATTTAGTTGTCTGCATTTTCTGGGTTTTAATGTTTATTAAATTTATTCTGGTATCTATTTAGTTTTTCTCTGTATACGTGTATGTATATAATCATTAACTAACCCATAATACAAGTATATGATTTGCTAACTTTGGCTTTAGATGTAATTTGTGTAACTTATACAGGGATATTTATTTATTTAATACTGCAGTAAGTACTGGTTATTAATCTAAATATTTCTTAGAGACGTTAGATTGGGGAATGCACGACTTCGAAGCAGTTATAGATCATCCTAAAATAAGTTGTCCAGGGATATTTTTTTATTATTTAAAGTCTCTACAAGCTCACAAATTTCTGATGATTTTACGCCAATATACTTTAAGCCTTAAAGTTTAAGAAACTACTGGTGCATCGCAAGATCTTAGGTAAACTAAGCAAACGAAATATCTGACCTTCTTTATACAATATTTTGAAAGTATTGTACGGGGGTGAGACAGTCCGTTTGATTACTACTATATTTTAGTATACGAGCCTAAGTTTTACTACACATCTTTGATCAGTATGTTATTTCCTTTTCTATAAAATTGATAAACACTTAGGTTTTTAAATATTTTTTTATTAAAAAAATACAATTTAGTATAGTAAAATATTTTACTTAACGGCACTTTTAATTTATTTTTTACGAAGGCCTTACATGTGTGGTGTTTATGTCGATCTTGTTGAGGAGTAAGTTTTTTTTTTATTAGAAAATTGAAAATATTCATTTCCTAATTTTTTTCCTCAAGAAGTGAAGTCCAACGCAGGGCCGCTAGACCACAGAGCCGAAATATAAAAATCGTATTTGTAATATATAAGTAAGTTAAGTTGTGACTTATATACATGTGAAAGGTAAACTTAACTAGTTTATTAGATTCTAAGTACCATGAATTATACAAGAGATACGCATAAAAGTTTATCTGGAGTGCGAGGCAAGAGTTAAGTTGTTTGTTTTATCCGCTTTCAAGTGCTGGGGATCTACCAGTTCTTCGAGTATTTTTCTGTTAAATACAAGCCCTATGTGGGTAATATTAAATAAATGTTTTTTAAGCTATATCTATGTTTTATGGTATATCGTAAACTAGCGGCCCGCCCCGGCTTTGCACAATTATGAAGTATACATATAAACCTTCCTCTTCAATCACTTTATCTGTTAAAAAACCGCATCAAAATCCGTTGCTTAGTTTTAAAGATTTAAACATACAAAGGGACAGGGACAGAGAAAGTGACTTTGTTTTATACTATGTAGTGACGATATCAAGACACTTTCATGGAATATTTCACTTTTTGATATGTTTAAATATTACACACGCATAGTAAAAGTTATAAAGCATAAAGTAAAGATGTACGTATGATGAAATTGCTGGTTCTAACAGAAGAAATAAATTTCTACTTAATTAAATTTTTTTTATAATTTTCATCTGAATTCAGCGAATGAATTTTGAGATTGAGGTCGGTATGTTAGGCCTTGAGCAATAATAAATGGACCGGCTACCTTATCCTCCGAACCGGAACACGTCAACGGCAAGTGAAGACGTTATGGCAGTAGTAATAAATAAGACGGTGCTTTCAATCCGCTGCAAAACTCTACCACCTAGTTAGATGACACGGATTTAATGAAGGTAAGCCTATGCTCATTCCTCACCTTTTAAGATCTGCCTGGTAGTAGGGCAGATAGTCTATACTGTAAATGAGTCCGGACCATCACGGGGAAACCCTGGACAAGTTACACGAATTAAGCAAACCTCCAAAGTAAACTAATTATATGCTTGTGTTGTGTGTGTCAATCAACGATTCTAATGCATAGAAATACTTAAAGAATAGAGTACCAGTAGAAATTTAATAAAAGTGGCGTATAAGCTTGGTTGACTATAGATAATACGTTTAAAGTTGATTCTGTATTAATGTCTAATAAAAATGAGTTTAAATATTATTACATTAACATCATGAAGTACACGGTTAAACCAAATGTAGTTTTTATTTAAATAAATTATTTGAACTTTTTAAAATAAATATTTACATATTATGGTTGTTTATAAATACCATTTTTACTTTTTGCGCATCGAAGCGGGTTTGCGGCCAAGCATGAATAATTCTGCCTAATTTTAATAATAGTGTTTTGGTAGTTAGATATTCGGAGGCAAAGAGAAAAGTGGATTGGTCAAGCAATGCCCAGCAGTTTCTTAAAGTCTTACACGTGATATTTTGTTTTGTCATTGAAAATTTAGAGTATTATTAAATACACAAAAAATAGTCGGGAACAGCCTAGAATAAATTTGTTTAACCACCGTCATAAACTAGATATACATTGCAGGGGTGATTATAGTTTGATATCTCTCCCCGATCTCGCAAATGTCCAAACTTAAATGCACGCGCAGAGAGAGAGAGAGAGAGAGAGAGATACATTTTTGTTTTTGACTTACGAAATATATCAAACTCGGATCCCAAATAGTACACTGCTTTAATTTACAAAAAAAGGCCTAGTACTGTAAATTGTAGCATCTTGTTGTTAGATATAATTTTAAAGTTGGTTACTAATTGAATTAATCATATGATCATATTAATTATTTAAAAGGTTTCATATTTTTAATTTTATATACGTATATATTGATATTCTTGGTTTTTGGAACTGTATATGCAAATAAAAAAGTACAAGTTTAAGATAACTGGTAAGTATATAAGTAGCTATACGTCCAATTCTCTCACAACGCACTGGCTTTCCTGTTTTGTTGCGTTAGTATAATACGTATTATTTTTTGGTGGAAAATTGCAAATTAAATAATTTTATATGGACTTAATTTAAGTGGGTCAGGACCGCTGATGGTTGATTGCTGTGCAACAAATTATACGGCTACGAATCCTCCGCCCTAGCTGTTCCTGTAGCTATAATACCAGTGTTTTACACTGTCATGCAATGCGGAGGGTAACTGGGTTACAGGATAGCGACATACTTATATGTGTATAGTTTCTATTGGCTACTGTCTCATCACATAACCATAATACATAAGTAGATAAATAAGTTAACCTCGTCTAGTTTGAAAATATTCAAACTATAAAATATTTATTTATAGCCAATAAATATTTTATTAACTGCGGTTTCGTCTGAATATCTGTTTCTCATATCCGTATTTTTAATGCAATTTAAGGCAGCTGTGCCGATTCAGAACAGCATACCTGATATATTTTAAGAAGACAAAGCTTTAAAGGCCTTAAAGATTTTTGTTTGAAGCCTGGCCTACCTACTGTCCGCCATTTTATTTTTTTTTCAAAATCACGTTCACTAATAATTCCTAAAAAAAATGGATAGCTTACATCAATACAAACAAAAAATAATATGAGACAATAACGCGTAGTGTCATATTTCAAAGGTATGAGCTCCCAAAGTTGTAACTTAGTAAACCTGTCTGAACCCCGTAAAGTCGTAACCTTTAATCCTAGTAAAACTTTAGTTATTGAATTTGACACTTAGCGAGTTTTTTTCTCAGAATATTTTTTATTTGTATTGATATTTGCTATCCATTTTTGAAAGAATGATCAGTAAACGCAATTTTGAAAAAAAACATATTGCCGAACAGCAGGTAAGCCAAAATCTTCATATCTTTTTTTTTATTGTTTTGTCACTTAAGCAAAGCCGGTAGCAGCCATTCGTACAAAGCTATTAAAATCATATCTTTACAATTTCAGTGCGTAGCTTAAAGGTTAACCCAGCTCAACCCCATGGACGTCGTAAATTACATTGTTGTTGGATTAGCATAAAATATATCTTCTTTTTATACAGGCTGCAACCGTGCTGAAATGGAAGCATCGATTTTAGCACCCATTGTGAATTTATTATGTTACATTCAAAAGATCAAAGAATTTTATTTAAATTAAGATATCTAGCTTAAAAACAAATACCGATAACCGAAGCCGTGTAAGAACGGCTTAAATTTTTAGTTTTTAGGTTTTAGGAAAATGTTGAAGAAACTCAGTATTATCGGTAACTTAGATATCTGAACAAATTTGGCTACATAAATTACTTACGTAATTACCAGCTGTTACCCGCGGATGTTTAATTCAACTAAACTATTCATTGAAATTTAGGGGTATGTTCTTGTAATGTTATTTCATGTGGATGGTAGGAATATATAACATAGTAAATAAATATAATTTAGACTTTAAAAGGAATTAACTTTTTAAACATCAACATTTCTCAGCTCTGCTTGTTAAAAATGATATCCCGTTAAAAAAAATTGTGTGTGCACTTATGTACACGCGTTAGAAGTTATACTTTTTCGGCGTAATAAGATAAAAATCTTTTTAAAAATTTAATCTTTTGCCTTATTTTACATTTGTAGACAAAATGACACTAACCATAGAAATTACTTTTACTTTGTTGGTACCTTTTTTTGAAAAACTAAAGTGTTATCTATAGCTAACTTCATCATGTCGGTTTTTCGTGACGGTGTGCGCGCGCATCGTAAAATTTACCCTCATCATTTTTTCCTAACGCGCCAAAAGAAGTATAACTTGAAAAATAGCAGATCCAGCCATTCCACTAAATGTTACCTGGAAATCGATGTTAGAAGATCGTTAAAAATACGTAAAAATAAGGGAGTCGAACATATCGTGCTCCTATTTTCGAAGTAGGTTAAAAGCGTAAGATGTTGCAACAATTTTAAAACTTATTTCATTTATTGCATGCAGTAAAGAAATCGAGCTCCCTGAAGGTGTCTTTACAATTCATATTTTTGTTAATTTTTTACTTCAAATTAAATAGTTCTTAGATGTTAATATTTTTGTAAGTAGAGTGATATGTCCAAAATACGCAGAGTATCTAATTTGAAAAAATCTCTTTTTAATGGACACCTACATTTTAAAATTACGCCTGTGCGTTGATACGTACATTTTACGTACATTAATCAATCACTTTAACCTTTAAATATACACATAACTACTAGCATATTTAATAATATTTACTTTATTAATCAAATTTGACATAAAACTTTTACATTATATAGTCTAAGATCCGAAGTAAGGTCGACCTTCACCGAGCTGATAACAGGATGAAACCGGTTTTATAGCAAATTTGGTATATCAGAAAATATGTTAAAAATGGGTTGCCTAAAAAAATCCTGGACCTGACATTTTTAATTAATATAAAAATATATGTTTTTAACATTTCCAATTTTTTTTCAGGCAACCCTATATATCAACTTAAATTGTTATAACAATTGTAATGAAACTGCACATATGTTGATATTTTTTTCCTATTATCCGATCCCGCAAAAGTAATTAGCATCAACAATTATCTGTTTATACCTGGCAATCCAGATAAACAACAGGCAACCCAACTTCTGCAACTTCGTCTCATTCCTACTTTAAGTCGGGATAAAATCTTAATATTGCACCAATTAATGAATAAAAAACATTTTAAAAAATAAAAATAAAATGTCCAGGATTTTTTCAGGTAACCCATTTTTAATATATTTTCTGATATACCAAATTTGCTATAAAACCGGTTTCAACCTGTTATCAGCTCGGTGAAGGTCGACCTTACTTCGGATCTTCGACTAATAAGTATACAAACATAGCACAATAATAGTGTCATTTATAACTGATAGTTGCCTGTGACTTCTTTTGCTTAATTATTTCATTTCTCTCCAGCTAGGATTCTTTAAAATGTAGAGATTAACCCAATTTATGTCCAATTTATGTATGTGATTTAATTTGTTAAAATTGGTTTCACTATTGTAACAAGAAAACAGAGCTGAACTATATTTGTAAACTTTTGCGTTTATATTATTTGAAGAGCAAGATCTCTTTGAAGAAAGTTGACACAGAAATGAACTAATATAAATTTAACATAATATGTGATATGATAAAGGATTTATTTTAATAAATGCTTTTATTGTAAAATATCAATACAAGCATTCATTCTAGTTATAAAAATGTTACAAAGGCACACAAACACACACACACACACACACACGTCAAATTTATAACACCTCTCGTTTTGCTTCGGGGGTTAAAAAATGTGATTGTAGTCAAATCAGTTTATTAGGAGACTGATACAGTCGAAACTAATAAAATATTCTTAGTGAGCCGAAACTTTCAGAGATCGACGTAAACATAATGTTCGCAAAGGTACGAAAATTCACGTAACATGAGATTTGGTCACTCTTAATTCAGAAACTAGGTCAGGGCCACTTTACAACAACGTCAGTAAATATGTAAAGTTTTAAAACATTTTTCGTTGTCTGCTTTCACAAAAAAGACGCTTTCTATGATTTTACAAAAAAATCATAAACTAAAAGAGTAACCTTTGAAGGGGTTCGAACCTTTGTGGCTTAGTCAACCAACGCCATTTTGTATTTCTTCCAAAATGGCGGCGCACGATAATTCCTACAAATATGGATAGGAGACACTTGTACAAACAAAAAAGTATAGGGGTCAACAAATCCGAATGCGAAGGCTTCATACAATAAAGTTCAATCCCCTTTAAAAAGTATAAGAACTTACAAACGTCAGTCTAATTGTATTAATGTATTAATCTACTTAACCCAACAGAATTCTAACTGTCATATGAATATTGAATTTTAAATCTCATTCTCAATCGATTAACAGTCTGTCCATCTGTCCGTCTCCTAGTTTTAAATTACCTTCCCATACATTTTCAGCCAAATCGGTTAAGTAATATTGATTTTGAGTTACAAAAAGTATAGCTAGCACGACTTTCTGTATATAACTTATATAACTACTTCTGTATATAACCTATATAACTTAGGTATTAGACATCGCATTAAATATGAACTGCCCCAAAAATCCCTGATAGTATATGTTTAAGTTTTAAAAAAATATTCAAGTTTCTGATATATATAATAGGCAAACACAGGTTTGAAATCGGTGCCAAGCCAATTTAATAATTATTACTAGGTTAACGCTTGACATCGACTTCAAACATATTAGTAAATGGCACATATAAATTACATAGTATATAAATATTAAATTTTTATTATTTTCTTCCTTTTAGTTTTCCTTTAATTTTTGCTAATTATATTTTTGTTGCGTTAGTTACTGTCGTAAGAATGTTCTTATTTAAAGAAAACCCGGGAAAATTACAGGGATTTAATCAACACAAACTATTCGTAGCTATTAATGTCAAGCGACACGAAGTTGGTCGGCTACTTAAAAAAAAAAGTAAAAGTAAAAGTATCTTCACGCCCATATCCCCGAAGAAGTAGGCAGAGGCACAACCAGGGTACCCACGACTAGCCGAAGATACTAAGTCCCACAATGTGATAGGTGGCAAGCCTATCGCCAACCGGGCACATATCCTATCCCGGGCAACATTTTTTTTAATCTGAGATCTGACCGCCTCGTTGATCGAGTGGCAAGCGTACTCGCCTAACTGCATCCACGAATCGCGAGGCTCGGGTTCGATTCCCGACGGGGGCAGGCATTTATTTGATGAACATTTAGATGTCTGCATTTCCGGGTCTGGGTGTTTATTAAATGTATTCTGGTGTCTATTTAAGTATTTCTATGTAATAGTATCGTTGACTAACACCCATAACACAAGCATATAATTTGCTTTCTTTTGGGGTTAGATTCAATTTGTGTGACTAGTCCAGGGATATTTATTTATTTATTTTAATTAGAAAATTGGAAAAAAACCCAATTTTCTTTTGTTGCCCGACCCGGGATTCGAACCCAGGACCTCATGCAGTCAAGTCCAACAACTGAACCGCTAGACCACAGAGGCGATTAATGGGATAAATCGGCTAGTTAATTTATATTTAAGTATTTAAGTACATACATGTAATAAATTTAGAGAGGAGTGAATTTGTACACAATTTTTGCTTTTTCACATATTTTGTCCGAACATAGACAGAAAAAATCGTTTTATTGTAACATAATAATATGATTAAAGTAAAGGTATCTTCACGTCCATGTTCCCTAAGTGATAGGTAGAAGGACAAACATGACTACCACGACTAGCCGAACACACTAATCCCACAACATGGTAGGTGGCAAACCTATCCAGCCAACCTGTAGAAACGAACCCTACCTATAGTGTCAAGTCCTACACCGTACTTATATAATATGATACGGTGATACTTTAGAGCAGGAGTGGGCAAATTCTTGTGACCGCGGGCCGGTAAATTAAAAAAAATCTAGTGGCGGGCCAGTAAATTATAACTAATCTTGAGGCGGGCCGGTATATTAAAAAACCTAAAAATAGCAGTAAATATTAAAACTTCGTATAAAGATAACATACGGCATTTTTTTAAATTTTTACAATCCTTTATTGAAATAAAATCTATTTATGAAGCCTTGACATATGAAATACGTAATATATATGTTTGAAGCAACGATTTAGTATCTTAATTGCTCAAATTTCAATAGCATTTTAACATTTCGACCATTATTTTTTAAGGAGGTTCATATTTTTATAAAAAAAACCCTTGGCGGGCCGGATTAAAACCTCTCAAGGGCCGGATCCGTCCCGCGGGCCGTAATTTGCCCACCCCTGCTTTAGAGTATACCTACTAAAAAAATGGCTATTTAAAATATACTATGTGCACCAAGTCCACGATTGCTTTTGTTTTTGGTGTTATCTTATCAAGGGTCAGCTGATAAAATTATTTGTCTTTGGAGATAAGCTTGCCCATTGTATTGCAATTGCTTTACATAACTATACATAAATGAGCTCTTATGGGCTCTACATCATCTAGCTGGTTCGGTCTTGTGGAAAGAATGACAGATATAAGATTGAAAAAGCAGATATACAATGCGAATGTGGATGGATGTAGGTATCTGGAGAGATCAAGTTTAAGTTTAAGATGGCTCAAATATTATCCGTGGGTGGAATCAAGAGTCTCTGAAACCGGCGTGTTTGTATAAAAGGGTAATGAATGTGAAGGAAGCCAGGCCCCGTGTTGGTCCGGGCTCCTTTGCAGAATAGACCATCTGCCTTTCTTGCCAGGCAGCTCGTAAAAGGCGAGCATAGGCTTATCGTCACTAACACCGTGACATCTGACTAGGTGGTAGAGTTTTGCAGCGACTCGCCCGGATTGGTACCACCGCCTTACCTATTCCTGTCGCCATAACGTCATGACGTGTTCCGGTTCGGAGGGTAAGGTAACCGGTAAACTTACTTTTGCTCGAGGCCTAACATCCTGACCTCAGGTTGGCAACGCACCATTTCCATATTTGGTGTCTCTAGGCGGCGTGAATTTCTTACCATCATGAAATCCGTCTGCTTGTTTGCCTTCCTATAACATAAAAAAAACAAGTTTGTCAGGATCGTGAGGTTTAGCACTCGATACTCTCTGCCTACCCTATAAAAGGTAGTATAGTACTGTAATTAATAGTGATTCTTAACATAGGTATTAATATAGTTTTCATGAAACATTTTCATTTTTTGAAGTGAAAACTTTTTTTTTGGCGTTGCGCACTTTTTTGGAATGGGTAAAAACTTCTAAACTTGCGTCAGGACACGTAAACTGATTCGGTAGACAAAAATTCGTAAGACGTCGCAGGGCGCTTGCGCGAACGTTTGTGTTGTCATGTTTGTGTTCGATAGCTTAACAAATTAATACTGTATTCTACCACATAAATGATAATATTTTCATACTGATAATTAAAGCGATTCGTGAAAAATTATTCCAAACCATTCCAAAATATCAAAAATACAAAACGTTAATATTCAAGTTTTCACTTCTGCCGGCACTCCCGGAGTGCAATTCGTTTTTTATCGGCATAGGCATACGCTATGTGTTAGAAATAATACTAGTATAATATTATTATTGCAGCTAAATAGACTTTAGAACCAATCAACCAACTAGATACTTTAGTCAGATTAATAGCATGTAATAGAACAAATTAATTACATTCCGCATTCATTAAATCCAGAGAACGCTAGCGGGATTTTCTCTTAGATACTTATAAAATGAATATTTATGATATTCTAATACAATTTATGTACTTCCCTAGCTGGTTAGGTAATCTGTGATGTAATCTACAAAAACATTTTTTAACTTGCATCTTTTCTTTTACAGAAAGTATTAAAAAGCTTTTAAGATCGCCTCTGTGGTCTAATGTTCCTGTCTTGGACTTGAAGTCATAAGTTCCTGGGTTCCAAATCCGGGCCCGGCAACAAGAAAAGTATTTTTTTTAATTTACTATTACAAAAAAACGTTGCCCGGGATCGGATATGTTCTCGGTCGGCGATAGGTTTGCCACCTGTCACATAGGACGGAGGTCGTGTCCGGGTAGTCGTAGGTGCCGTAGGGTTCGTAGGTGGTTGTGCTTCTGCCTACTTCTTCGAATACAGGAATAAAGAAATTTCTTTAAGTTTTATGCTAGAATTGTAAAATAACGACTTGTTTTGATGAACTTATAGTTCAAGCTCTTAACATAACTTGAAATACAGATGTAATATCTCATTTCATTATTACCATGTTCTAAGCCAGCCTTCAGGCGATTTCTTTAATGAACTTGACGAAACTAAGCTGGAAACATTACCCTAAATGACGACGTGCTTTTTATTTTATTAAAAACCGTTCTATAGTCTTTGTGTACTGTAGCCTGTATTGAAAATAACCTCTAATATCGCCTCTGTGGTCTAGCGGTTCAGGTGTTGGACTTGACTGCATAAGGTCTCAGGTTCGAATCCCGGGTCGGCCAACAAAAAGAAAATTTGGTTTTTCCGATTTTCTAATAAAACAAAAATGTTGCTCGGGATTGGATATGTGCCCGGTTGGCGATAGGTTTGCCACCTATTACATTGTGGGACTTAGTGTTTTCGGCTAGTCGTGGGTGCCGTGGTTGTGCATTTGCCTACCCCTTTGAGGATATGGGCGTGAAAATACTTTTTTTTAAAAAATAACCATACCAAAATAAAAATAAAACCCTAATATTCTGTCTTCAGATCACTTTCTTGCCACATGCTTACATCGAAACAAAGTCTACATTATACGTACAACGTATAATACAACTGTAGAAGGCCGAAACCTGTAAATTATGCCAATTTAAAGATAAAATTCGGGCGAATAAAACAAAACTTTTTTAGAGATTTTGTCTGTTGGTCAGAATCTCGATTACGATATACGAGCCAAATCCGCTTATCAGATTGTAACTAACTTTGTCAGGTAACTAAATTTTTGTTTCGAAAAAGGCTATAGACTCTTTTTAACCCGTTTTCTAAAAAGGTTCTAATGAGAAACTGTTAAAAGCCAAAATTTAAATTGTAAATTTTGTAGTAGCTACGTGCATTTCAAATCGCCCCGTCATTTTTTCAAGTAAAAAATTTGAAGCTTTCGAGGGAACTGGCAGGTTGTGCCAGACTCCTACCGGTAAAACTACTCGGTGACCATTATTTGTGCATATCTTGTGACCGCGAAATCTCCAAAGAACGCACCGCTGTCAACCCAACACCTGCCTGCAGGCTCATCTAGAAGACCTAGTCTTCTTGTGCCAACAATTTGACAACAGCACTTGCCCCGTGTTGGTCCGGGTTCCTTTGTAGAATAGACCATCTGCCTTCCTTGCCAGACAGCTCGTAAAAGGCGAGCATAGGCTCACCGTCACTAACACCGTGACATCTGACTAGGTGGTAGAGTTTCGCAGCGACTCGCCCGGATTGGTACCACCGCCTTACCTATTCCTGCCGCCATAACGTCATGACGTGTTCCGGTTCGGATGGTGAGGTAGCTGGTAAACGTACTTTTGCTCGAGGCCTAACATCCCGGCCTCATGTTGGCAACGCACCATTACCACCTTTGGTGTGTCTAGGCGGCGTGAATTTCTTAACATCAGGAAATCAGTCTGCTTGTTTGCCTTCCAATATCATAAAAAAAATGAAACAGCAGCGTGAGGTCACAGACTATGCTGCCTCACATACCGGGCTACTTTTTAAGACAATCCTCGGATCAGTTAACTCACAGCCTCAACCCTTCCTTTTAGTCGGGTCTTACGACAGGCAGAGGATACCGTAGCCCGTATTTTGGTCTCTCAACACTACAAGGGCTCAGGGTGTTAGGCTTTTTGTGCATATTTACCGGCTTTTGTACCCTCCGGACTTGTCACGACACTTCCATTATGGTGTCAGGAATAGGCAAGGTGGTAGATCTCTAACTGGCAAGTTGCTATACAGTAGTCTACCACGAGTGGTTTAGTTGGTAATTAACCATGTAACCTATGTTCCCTTCTTAGAAGCTGCCTGGCACGAAAGCAGTTGATTTATTTTAAATTTTAACACATTTTATTTTTTATTTAAACACACTATAGAAATTAAATCCTACACCAAAGTGATTCCTAAGTTGCTAAAAAATGATTCATTTAAGTCTTCTGCGTCTATAAGTTATGTGTCGTTTATAAATTAGAATGATAAAGAGATACTTACCAGTAGAAATATATTGTTATGTTTATTTTTAAACGTTTTTATGTTCGTTTGTTCTGTTTGTTTGTCCATTATTTTCACAGAGCTACATTATTTTGTAACACAGAACGATTTTTTTAAGTTGGTTAATTAATTCTTTTTTTTTGTTAAGAATATACTCAATTCTAAACCAAATCCAGTGACTTTTTTTGCAAGGTGGCATCACTGGACTTTTGCAATCGGTGATGTCATTTAAAACGCCATGATAGTTTAGACTTTAGAGCGTTTTGAGTCTAATTAAAATGGGTTATCAAAAATCCCTAAATAATATAGTCAAGTACTGACCGAATTTTGAAAAATTAAATAAATATTTCCGGACAAGTTACACAAATTGAATCTAACTCCAAAGTAAGCAATTTATATGCTTGTGTTATGGGTGTTAGTCAACGATAATAGTATATAGAAATACTTAAATAGATAACACAATTTATTTAATAAACACCCAGACCCGGAAAAGCAGACATCTAAATGTTCATCACACAAATGTCTGCTTACGGCGGG
>NJDD01007340.1:2651-54147 GCA_002245505.1 Calephelis nemesis
ATATCATAAAAAAATGTTGGTATTATGTCACTAATTCTCCATTAAAGTCCTTCAAATATTAAAATTTTATAAAAAACCCTTATCTATATGAATAAAATAATAATTGTAGTGATTATTTTCAATGTTATAAACACTTCCTTTTTCCTATATAGGTCCAGTCTTATCAGACACCGTAAGCCCTTACCTACGTAGGTAACGATAACGCACCTACTTTGTATCGGAGATGTACGTAATTCTTACCTTATGTTATTTCATTGAATAGATATCAGTGTGTATCATTTGCCCTGTCCCCGTTTGGAGAGTAAGGTTGTTTAAACATTTTAACCGGCTTTAAAAAAGGAGGTTACACGTTGGACTCCAACAGAAGTAAAATTATCTTTACGCCAATATCCCCGAAGACGTAGGCAGAGACACAACAAGGGCACCCCCGACTAGCCGAAGACACCAAGTCCCACAGTGTGATAGGTGGCAAACCTATCGCCAACCGGGCACATATCCAATCCCGAGCAACATTTTTTTAATTAGAAAGTTGGAAAAACCACGTTTTCTTTTTGTTGTCCGACCCAGGAATTAAACCCGGGACCTCATGAAACCAAGTCCAACAGCTGAACCGCGAGACCACAGAGACGACAACTAAAATCCTGTACATTTATTTTGTATGCGTGGTAATCGATTTTCCGTCGTTTCTGAACCGATTTTTATTATTTTTGTTTTGAAAGTGCGCACTTCCGAGGTGCTTACTTATAAGTCTGTATCTGATAATGATATCCTAGATACATTGAGGAAAATACTCATTTTATGAATCCTTTTCTAATCTCAATGAATAATACTTGTCCTTGCCTTAATATTTTTTTTCAGATAAACTGTTTCGTTACTTTAGCTTCATTAGGGCGATTTCTTGCTCACTGGGACTTTATTATTTATAAGACTTAGACTTCTTGGGTAAGTTAATCATCTACCCTACCCTGCTTATCCAAACACGATAGCGGCAAGCACTGACGTTATGACAGTTAGAATAGATTGTTATAAAAAATGGGATAAGTTACCATGATGCTACCGAAACAAATTCATCATCAACATCAGCCGGAGGACGTCCACTGTTGGACATAGGCCTCCTCCAAAGAACGCCACAAGTCACGGTCCCCAGCCGCTTGTATTCAGCGACTCCCCGCGACTTTGTACTATCATCATCTTCACCGGGTGGGAGGTCGTCCAACACTACGTTCTCCGATGCGGGGCTGCCACTCGAGAAGCTTACCGAGAACCGAAACGAAACAAATTAATTTATAGGATTTGATTAAGACTGATTTTTAAATTCGTGTCAGTTTGTCCGTTAGTACTAATAAAATACTGTTATTAAGTCAGTTTGGAGTAAACTTTTGATTTAAAACCAGCTATACTCGCGAGTTAATCCGCGTTTGCCTGGCGGTGTGCGACGAGGCATTGTCGTGATGAAGGAGGATCCTGCTGCGAGGTCGTTTCTTTCGAACTTTTTCCAAGACAAGTGGCAAACAGTTGTTAGTGTACCACTCTGCATTAACCGTTTTCTGATCCTCTAAGACAACTGTCGCGTAATGACCTGTCTTTCCGAAGAACGAGGCCACCATCTTTTTTCCAACACTTCGACCTCTCTTCACTTTAGTTGGCAACTCTTCGGAAGGAAACACCCACTGAGCAGACTGTCTTTTGGTTTCCGGATCATAACAGTAAATCCAGCTTTCGTCACCCGTAAGTATGTCGAACACAGCATTTGAGTCACCTACGTTAAATTTTTGGATCATTTCTCGGCACCAATCAACACGGCGGAGTTTTTGAGCCTCGGTCAAATTATGCGGTATCCAGCGGGCACAAGGCTTCCTGACCGCTGAATGTTCATGGAGGATTTTGTGCACTTGACTCATACCTATGCCTAGACTTGTCCGAATCTGCTGATAGGACACTCTTCTGTCAGTCTCTATCATACGCCGCACAACACTGATATTGTCTTCAGTCGTCGCTGTAGAAGGCCGTCCCTCACGCAAATCATCGGTGAGATTAGTTCGACCACGTTTGAATTCATTAAACCAGTTGTAAACTGTGGCACGAGATTGGGCTTCATCGTGAAAAGCCAATCAAAGTCTATCATAACTTTCTTGTTGACTTATATGACATCTAAAATCATAAAAATCATTGCACGAAAATTTTCTCGGCTTAAATTCATTCTGATGTGCACAGACAATTTTCAATTTGCCGCCAAATCGTAAAACAAATGACAAATGAATGAAATGTATACTCAATAATATTGCTATTGGTAAAGAGTTCTATTTTCAAAATTTAAACTTATTTTTTTAATATAATGCTTTTAAGTTGCCAGTTCTAAAAACTTTCAGTTTGGCCCTCGTATTTTGTCTTTTGACATTTTTTCTAGTTACTGTATATTGTTTATCTAAAAAGGGTATTGAATTTAAAGAAAGCAAGACAGGTTTGTCAGGATCGTGAGGTCTGGCTCTCGATACTCTCTGCCAACCCCATAAGGGACTTGGCGTGAAGATATGTATGTATGTACTGTCTATTGTAATTATTAAATACATGTTTTTATTGTAAGTCGTAATCAATAAAATTCATTGCCAACTAATGTGTAACTTTTAGTGTTATGGCAAAAGGTAGTGTAACATGTACGCTTTAATAGTTCTAAAAAACATTTTTTTAACATTAAAATTATTATCTTATCATGCAATATTGCATGACAATTATTTGGTTAATAAGATATAAGTACACACAAACTTTCATTGTTAACCATATTAACTCCTATTTGTGCAATAAAATCTGATACTTAACCCTAAAATCGCCTCTGTGGTCTAGCGGTTCAGTTGTTGGACTTGACTAAATGAGGTCCTGGGTTTGAATCCCGGGTCGGGCAACAAAAAGAAAATTAGGCTTTTCCAATTTTCTTATAAAAAAATGTTGTTCGGGGTTGGAAATGTGCTCGGTTGGCGATAGGCTTGCCACCTATCACATTGTGGGACTAATGCCCATTTCACCAAGAGCCCCTATACTTTAGGGGACCTTTTAACGTTACTTATGGGACTGTTTTCATATAAAACAGTCCCCTAAAGTACGTTAAAAGTCCCCTAAAATATAGGGGCTCTTGGTGAAATCGGGCATTAGTGTCTTAGGCTAGTCGTGGGTGCCCTAGTTGTGCCTCTGCCTACCTCTTCGGGGATAAGGGCGTGAACATACTTTTAACCCTTAAGTTAAACAGACTGATTCCCGATTTCACCAAGAGCCCCTACACTTTAGAGGACCTTTTAACGTTACTTATGGGACTGTTTCAATATAAAACAGTCCCCTAAAATACGTTAAAAGGTCCCCTAAATATAGGGGCTCTTGGTGAAATCGGACATGATTTATTTATAGTTGTAAATTCTATGATATTATTTATCAGTGAAACTAGTGGTCGAATGTGTAACACAAAGTGTAAGTAAAGTATATCCAGGAAAAGTACAAGAGTTATTTAAAAAGTGTAAGATATGTCACATACTTGAACCTGTAATGATTCAGCATTTTACCCATATCTGCTGTAAGCACGTCACCAACGACGTTAACGTACTTTTTTGGAGACCTGATAGATCGCATAATCTCGTATTGGAGGTGTTCCGTGATAACCACTTGATAACTGGCCACTCAAATGATTATTTAATAACATAATATTTACTTGAATTTAATTTTCTGGGACCGGCTAAGACCTTTAGGCCATGCTGCCATGTCTTCCGTATTCATTAATTTAATTCTTATTAAAAGTCATTAGTCACTATGTACAAAGCCATGTCAGGGTTTTGAGTAAAACGAAGGTCACTTTACTCAAGCTCATTTTGTGAGATTTGGCGACAACGAGGAAATACACAGTACACTAATTTCTTCATAGTTATTTCACCGGTACACTTGAACTGAACAAAACTCAACTAGTTACCACCTAAATTAAGCCATTTTTATCATAATTATCACGAAGTTCATTAATTACGAAAAAAATACATCCATCTTCTTTCACGATGGCACCAAAACTCTTTTTCATTTTAAATTAAGTAATGCATTTTGGCAAATGTTTCCTGCACAAACCTTAGTTACATACTCTTTGTATAATATCGACAAAAAAGACACTGTGGCCGTAAGTTTTAGCCTATCCCTTAAGAAATAATTATCTCAGATTGAAATCTTGTCCTGAAATTGTAACTACGACAATATTAATATAAAAAATAGAGACAGACAAACGAAAGTACACAGTTGAGGTTTTTACAAACTTTTCATAAGGCAATCATTCTAAGAATGGTTGTAAGTTTGTCTTTACGCGATATGAGTGGTGTGGGAGTCATTGTTTTGCATGACCACCAAATTTAGGGAACACAACAAATACAATTTCAAGTATCACGATAAACTATTGTGATAATTTTCTAATTTCTGAGTTGCCTTACAGATATTTTTGAATGAATTCTCTTTATCTGCCTCTATTTTTGTTTGCCGGACTCTATCTAATATTTTCTGACTTTGAATTAAAAAGAGGTACTAGCAAAAGAAACATAAAATATCCTATTCTACTTCATTATAAAATAAGTATTTTAATTTCTAATTTAACATTGAGTGTCAGTCTCCAATTGCATCGGTTTTTTATCCATTCACAAATGTTCAATCTCCTAATTATATTCCATCGACCAATCGTCACTTTTGTGCTCTATCCCTTTTGCATTCATTGAAAGCATGCCATTTTTAACCACTCATTTATTTTTATTTGATTACGTAAAATTTTCGATGTTTTTACATGATACATATATCTCTCTTCTTAACCGAAGTCAAATTATATATAATAAGACAATCATAAAATTGCTTCGAAACAGTTACTTGTTGTTTAATTTGTGCACACGTAAAATTATATCAAAAACGCGGAAAAACGTGTCGCGATCTTCTCTCGTGAAGCTGACGAGCGATCTGAATGACCGTGCGGTGGCGGAAAAGGTATGATACGATTGGCTATTTTCGCCACTGTATGTGTTTCGACGGCTTTTTGTTTTTTTTTATATGGTAGTGACCACCATTGCCCGCTGACTCCCATTGCCCGGTTCTCCCCTACTCCTGTTATTAAATGTTTAATGATAGCCAAGTTCAATATTACAAAAAAAAAATGTCAAAATGTGTGCCAAGTGCCTACATTCATAAGAATATTGTAATGATTTTGTTGATAGGTAACAATCATAAAAAAATTTTAGTTTTTAATTAATACAAAATACTTATCAAGTTTCTGCAAGGATGTAGGTTATGTTTTAAATATATAAATGATTAAATTAGTCACAAAAAATCCAGGTTTTTAGACACACTATAAAAACCGTCCAGTAAACTACTAGTTGTTGACAGCAGGTGATGGGGTCGTCTCCATGTTTTTGGATTGGGGCTCGTGGCCGTGGCTAGATTAAAGAGCAGTTCTAAGCCTACTACAATCTTATTATACAATACATATAATTACAGTATCTCAGAAAAATCACTGAATCAATTATTGCGTGTGTCTTAACACTATTTGATGGATAGCTCAAATGTAATTATTTTTTGACCAAAATATTTTTATATTGTTTAGAATATAAAAAGATATTTAATAGGTTGATAGAAAAATAAGAAAGTTCTAATTCCACAAAGATGAAGCCTCGGGCCTAGGCCTATCATCACATTTCTAGAATTCGTGATTCAGAGGTTTATAAATTGATTCCTTTACCAAGTGTTTGTTATGTGCAACTGGTATAAATGTTATGCTGTGTAATGCTTACTACCGACAAGTCCGACAACCTCGCTAGCAAAGTATTTTGACGAACGCTAAAAGTATTACATACTTACATAATATATACATATATTTATATTTGACCGCCTCGTTGGTCGAGTGGCTAGCGTACCCGCCTAACTACACCGACCAACCGCGAGGCTCGGGTTCGATTCCCGACGAGGGCAGGCATTTGTGTGACGAACATTTAGATGTCTGCATTCCCGGGTTTGGGTGTTTATTAAATTTATTTTGGTATCTATTTAAGTATTTCCGTGTTTGGGTTTTGGGTGTTTATTAAATTTATTTTGGTATCTATTTAAGTATTTCCGTGTATTTATTAGAATCGTTAACTAACATAACACAAGCATAAAATTTGCTTAATTTGGGGTTAGATTCAATTTGTGTAACTTGTCAAGGGATATTTATTTAAATAATAGCAAAAAATGAAACTCGTGTAAAACTGGCAATTTCTTC
This sequence comes from Calephelis nemesis, assembly GCA_002245505.1. Lineage (NCBI taxonomy): Eukaryota > Metazoa > Arthropoda > Insecta > Lepidoptera > Riodinidae > Calephelis > Calephelis nemesis. Next base: position 8,905 of record NJDD01007340.1, read on the forward strand.
AAATATTTTTATTCAGAAATATATTCTGATTGAATATATTTCTGAATAAAAATATATTCAATCTCCGTCTTAATCCGTTGCTAACACATCGACTATAGGACAACGAAGCACCTATGACATTTATGGTATCGGGGCCCAAATCGGCTCAACTAAATCTTTCTTCCCACCGATTTATAATCCGCATACTAGTCCGATCACTTTACGTTTTAAAAAAGTGTTCATTTATAACATTTTAAATACTACCGACGATGTGTAACACTTATGCGTAAACAAAATAATATTGTTAATAATATGACTTTACCTTATACGTTATATATATATACGTTACGTATATATATACGTATACATGTATATATATATATACGTATACATGTATATATATATATACGTATACATGTATATATATATATATACGTTATGTATATATATATACGTTACAATTACGTTACACGTTAATTACAAGTTTCAATTCCGCCAAAAACATTTCGTGTAAAATGTTGCCAAAACAACCATATAGGGTTTGCCCAGTGAAAAAGATATCAGTTGTTATATACAGCCAAGCTTACAAATCTACACGGGCTGACTCTACCGACCCTAACTTCACTTTAACTTGCGTAGATTTTAAAGACAACCTGACAAAAATTCTAAAAATTCGTTTTAAGGACAATCGGATAAAATTCTGAAAATTCTTAAAAACGTGTTCGGCCTAAAATCTAGGCGATTAAAATTAGGTTTTCTAGTCGCCGAGGCCTAAATTTTTAAATTTGACAAAAAAACTTTATTATTTTTAAATAACAAGACGATGTAGAACCTTAAATTCAATTAAAAGGTAGATACAAATCGTATTACGGGAATTAAATTATTCACTTATTTTCATTATTAAGTATCCTTATTTTTTTCCAGTTTGCCTAATAAAATATAATCACTATGTTTTCCAGTTACCAGTTTCCAGTTTACCTAATAAAATATAATCACTACGTTTTACCTAGTGAAAATTTCAATTGATGACAGACATTTTAAGGACTTTTTTCTTTCTTTAGGTTTTAGCATTCACGTTAGTATTTTGCCATTAGTCAAGTAGAAATTTGCATCAAATTTACCAAAATCGGGATTCAATTATAATGAGTAATAAGTCGTGTCATGTCAGGGTCTTGGGGTAAATCGGTGGCCTCATTACTCAAGCCCATGTAGCGAGATTTGGCGGCAAATTTCTTCATGATTATTTCTTTTGTGCACTTAATCTGAACAAAATTGACTAATTTCACTCAATACAATTATGAAATTAAATAATAATTATGAAAAAACTTCGACCATCTTTTCTTTTGATGGCGCCAAATCTCCCTTCAGGACATTTTCAAACTGTCACCTGCTGAAAATGCCACCTGTCAAAGTGATAGATATTACAGATTCATAATTCTTATCTATACTTTTTTTATATACTGTAATATGACATATTTACAAATTAGCTAAACCTGTAAAATTTTCCACAACATCTACCTACATTTAGTGTTATTGACTTCTATTTTGTTTTTATTATTTAACCACATAATTATACTGTAAAATCCAATCAGAATGTTTAAAAAACAGGTTTAAAATCTTGTGGTTTTCCAGATCGCATTACTTGTCTTATCTTTAGGAAATACCATGGGAACCTTTTTAATATTTATTTATATCTTAAGGTGCAACCTTCTAAAGATGCAGAAGTACCTTTTCAGGGAACTCTGATTAAATAATTTTTAAATTCTTCATAATATTATAAAATCACAAAATTATTATCTATACAATTTTAAATATTCACGAAGCAGCGTGGTTTTTGCAAGATTGTATGTTTGCAGAAAAGTAATAGCCACTGCATACGTTTTTTAACCTCTGACGTTAAAAGAGGGGCATTATCATTTCGACATGAACACCTAAATAAACGGAACGATTTCGTTGAGATTTCTTTTGTTTGACAACTGACGTGATTGAGTGTATATAATATCAGATGATGTAACCCTAGTTAGACGCTAATTCAGTGTTGAATACTTAGCCCAGGAACGTGCAATTTAGAAAAATTGTACTAACTAATAAACCACTTTCACGTTCCTGGGTTACATATTTAACTCTAAGTTAAGTAGGGTAAAATCACTGTATTTGGCAATATGATTCTTTAATAAATTTAGCCCAAAAACGTAAATATGGCCCTTACTATAGGTACCGGTACACTCTACAAATGTATTTTAATGTATTTTTTGGGAATCTACATAAGTCTAGGCTTTCTTCGTTTATCTATTGAAAATGATGTTTCGTTATAATGTTTGGAAGAAACGTATGGTTTCGCTGAAAATCCTCAAGATATCATATCAATAGATTTCCATGACATGAGTGACATGTTAACGATACCTTAATACAAAGTAAGTACCAAAACATAATTTTATTACTTTCTACTCCTTATCGTCGGGGCTTGGTAGAACCATTCTAGATACATTTTATTAATATCACTTGCATTTTTGCAAAATACATTTTATTATTATACTTTATCAAAACCGATAACTATGTATAGCATAATCAGGGCATAACAAAACCTGAGTTTTTATAGCTCTAGCTTTTTTTATTACTCGTTAATCGTATCTTTGCACTTTGAAATAAATAGATTTTATTTTTGTAAACCCATCAATAAAGATCAGACACCTGGGTTTGGAATTTATATTTAACTACCTGTACCGGCGAACTTCATTCAACCCAGTTTGCATAGGAAAAATCAAAATGTTCTTTACTTGTTTTCTCGCAGACAATGGGGATAAAAAGTACCCTAAGTCCGCCTCCTGGTTCTAAACTAAAAAGTTTCGATTTGACTGAAAAATACCCATTAACAAAACGGCGGATCATTATATTGAATTCATTTGTTACAAAAATGTGATAAATGAAGAACCGCTCTACCGATTTTATGCAAACTTTACGTAAACCATCTACTAAATAATCCGAACAAAACCTAAACATTTGGTTGGGATAGGTGAGAACGTTCTTGACTTTTACTAAAAACTGGCATTGGTTTATATATATATATGTATATATAGATAACATTCATACAGTTTTTGTTCACCTAGGTAACATACGAGTAATAATGTAATAGGAATCGATTTCAAGCAGCCTTACAACCCTTAAATTATATTAGAAGAGAAACAAGCAGTTAGTTCTCGCTATGGAACGAAAAATGTGACGCCTATTGATATAAAATATCTACACGCCCATATCCTCAAAAAGGTAGGCAGAGAAGGGCACCCACGACTAGCCGAAGAAACAAAGTCCCACAATGTGATAGGTGGCAAGCCTATCGCCAACCGGACACATATCCAATCCCAAGCTACTTTTTTTATTAGAAAATTAAAAAACCCCAATTTTATTATATATAGAGATATAGGTATAGATTATATAGATAGATATAGATTAACCACCCACACTAAGATTTTTTATGCTTTTGTTATGGGTGGATATTAATTACTTAATAAGTAACAATGAGTATCTTCATACCCATATCCCCGAAGAGGTAGGCAGAGGAACAACCAGTGCACCCACGACTAGCCAAAGACACTAAGTCCCACAATGTGACAGGTGGCAAGCCTATCGCCAACCGGGCCCATATCCAATCCCAAACAACTTTTTTTTATTAGAAAAAAACCACGTTTTTTGATGCCCAACCCGGAAATCGAATCTGGGACCTCATGAAGTCAAGTCCAACACCTGAACCGCTAGACCACGGAGGCGACATCTTAAATATTATAGCGTGTTGGCAAAAAGCCTTTCAAGTCAGTTTATGGGCCTACTCTTCTATTCGAACCTCGACAATAGCAATTAGTCTACCACCAGTGGCCTTGTTGGAGCCAAGCAGATAGGTCTGATTCACACATGAGACCGAGGCCATACCCCATTTTTGTAATTTTCCTATATTTAAAACAATAATAAACTAGAACAAGATACATTGCAATGATACAACGCCTGCACTGCTTCTACTTAAAGTAGAACCCGAAAGCTTTTATTAAAAAGAGCTTAAAACTAACTTTACCGCCTTTGCAGAAGTTTATTATGTCTAGGAATATTTATCGCTTCATTTATTACATTGACATAAAAAAAACATTTTAAACTTTTATGTGGGATTGAAAGGCAAAAAATAGTAGTCTTCTATTCGTTTTCGTCCATTTAGAATCCGTGTACAATTTTTTGTGATACCTAACAAATCTTTATGACCCATTACCAAAATATACAAACTCATAAACATGATAAAAATTAAACCTTGTAGTTTTAATTTAGTATAGAAAGGTCTAAAGTCCTCTGTCCTCTGTGGTCTATCGGTCCGTCGGCGTACTTAAATTCTTGAGGCTCTTGTTTGATCCCGGGTCAGGCAACAAAAAAATAAAAAATGTATAGTTTCAATTTTCTAATAAAAATAACGTTGTCCAGGATTTGATATGTGCCCGGTTGGCGAAAGGCTTGTCACCTATCATATTGCGGCACTTAGTATAAAGTAAGTATCTTCACGCCAATATCCCCGAAGAAGTAGGCAGAGACACAACCAGGGCACTCACGACTAGCCGAAGACACTAAGTAGAACCATGATAAATAATGACATTGTGGGATCCTGGTTGTACCTCTGCCTACTCATTCGGGGATATGGGCGTGAAGATACCTACTTACTTTTATAGAAAGGAAAATGAGCAAATTAATTACAGTGGAAATGGATTCACTTTGTTAACACTAAAAATAGTAACAATAATTATTATAGGTATTTAAACATTAATTTGCTACGTAACTGGCCAGATGTGTATAATAATTGAACAGGATAACTTCCATCTAATGTAATAAATACATTTCATAAGCAAACGTAGTACTCGAGTATGTTTATTTATTTTGCGTGAGTTTGTCACTCTACCCTCTAGATTAGAACATGACAGTCATGCTATGGTGGTAGAAATAGGTAGCACATTTCTATCTATATGGATTACTGCAAAACCCCACCCAGACATGGTTACGAATACAGTAAAAGTCAACTTTATGGTATCTGCAAAGTAAGGTGAAGAAACGTGGTAAGAAACTCACGCCATCTAGAGACACCAAAGGTGTTAATGGTGCGTTGCTACCCTGAGGCCAAGATGTTAGGCCCTGAGCAAAAGTAAGTTTACCGCCTACCTTTTCCTCTGAACCGGAACACGTCAAAAGCAAGCACTGAAGCGTTATGGCGGCAGAAATAGGTAAGACGGTAGTACTTACCAATCCGGACTAGTCGCTGCGAAACTCCTAGTAATAATAGTTATGATAACCTAGTTAGATGTCTTGGTGTTAGTGACAGTAAGCCTATACCTACTCGCCTTTTACGAACCGCAGCGTCTGGTAGAAAGGCAGATAATCTTTTTTGCAAAGGAGCCCGGACCAACAGGGGAAAATGTGAATGTTTTAAATGTTGAAATTTTATTTGTAGTAAATTTGTTTACATTTTATTTTTTGCTAATTTTAAAGACCGTAGTAAACACTCTACCACCGCATGAGAACCGTTGTCCGTCTTTACAGAGCCAACGAACAGAGATGCGAGGTTTATGTTTTACATATAGTTAAGCTGAAGATTGAGAGTATCATGAAATCGGACTACTTTATAAAAAAAATAGCAAGCGTAATCTAACGCGTTTTTAAAATAATTCGTTTCATTTTTATACATTTTCAAATTTATATGCGGTAGAAATTAAACCTACGAAATCACTTCTGTTAAACAAATTTATATTACATTTTACAATAAAATATAAATCCACTTTTTAACATTGATTCCGACTTTTATGTCATTACGTACCTAAAAGGTACAAAAATTTCTATTCTTTTTTTAACGTCGGTATAAAATGAACTCAAAAACTAGACTAGCAAACAGTTATGTCAATAAAAACCGTATTAATTTACGATTTGTCGATTATGAAGTGGCAGAGCGCGCAACTTTTGAAGAAGAAAGAACAGCACAGGCTTTCCACTGACGTAAAATGAGTCAAGCGGGTGCGTCCGTGCCGACCAATCGCAGCATTTACCGTACCTACCATATATTCTTGATCCGGAGACCGGTCGTTCTCAAAGTTTGAATGCAAGCGACTAAGAACGCACGCAGTCCGCTGTTTAAACGTGAGTGACTCTACATACGTATACTCGTTCATAACATTCGCTTGCGCGAAAGTGTTCTGTGAACTCCGCCTATTTTGGATTTAATAGTGAGTAGTGCTTTTAATACATGCCATTGTAACATACAAGCCGTAATCTGATATAAGATTGTCTTACTGAACACTATTTCATAGTTTGCAATGTTAAAATTGAACATTCAACTTTAAGTTACATGCCTAAGAGATAAGTGTCAATATTGCTTGAAAGGATAGTTTGTATTTGCATGCAATCCATAATTGCAGTTCACCTTTAGATCGTTATTAAATAAAAAATAAATAAAAAAAGTACGCTGTAAACCTGCGTTAGAAAAAATATTATACAGCCTTACAATTAAAACTGTTTAGAAAAACAAAACATACCTAGCTAAGAAAATGATTGTACAGCCTTGATCTGATATGATAAGAATATGTACATAAATATATTAAATAACAAGATTAATATGAATTGTATAAAATCATGAACCATAAAGTAGTTCTGAGAATTGAAGATATAGGTATCTCTACGTATTTCTACTAGGTATGTCTATCAATTGTTCTCCAGATCTTTGTAATTTAATCTGTGACACATTTTATGTATAGGTATCTAATCTTATCTGTTACATAAGTAGGTAGTTGGCGCCAAATGCATTAAGATAGAATTTTGAAATGTATAAAATCTGTCATTCTCACCATCCTACTTTCGTTTGTGATTTTTAATAATGTTGGGGAAAGTTCTATGTATTCTTTCACTAATTTACTTCTTGTGTGAAAAAATAACGGATGACTGGTAAACCGTTTAAAAAAACAATGCATTTTTTTCTCGATATGTAGTAAAAAGCGAAGACTTTTTTTTAAAACAGTCTCAAATGTTTTCTTAGTTTACTACTAACTGCAATCTCTTAAAAATCACACATTACCAGTTGCTGTCCTTTTCATTCATTTTAGATTGAATCGTTTACCTGCTGTCAAATGAGCCTTCTTAGAAGTCTCTAATATAAAGTATAAGATAAATGACATGATAGGTAGGTATGTGACATAACAAAAGCGGTACTGTAACCTATGCATTTTAGCGCTTTCTTTTTTTTCTTAAAATTTAAAAAAAATATTTTTACAATAAACTTAAATATCTCTACCATCATAACTGTAATACGATTTTTGACCACTTGCTGAATATACATATACCTATTTTGGAGATGGGTATAAATTTGACTTCTTTAGGTGACTGATTTTAACATGTGCTTTGATATTAATTGTTGTCAAACAAACACTTATACTTATTACAAATCATGATTTGCTTGCTTTACCAAATAACTTTTTCTTATTAGAAAATTGGAAAAACCCAATTTTTTTTGTTGCCTGATCCGGGATTCGGACCGAGTATATAAAAAATATACATCGAAAATATTTCAGGAAAAAAATGACTACAACATTTATGGAATTTTCATCTCTCTGATGAATTGTCGTCTTGAATTTCAGCGACTTCTTTAGTGAAAATAATGTAATAGGTACCTAACCTAAAGCGAAATGTACTAAATCTCGAAAATACACTTCATTCGTGTTGTAAATCCTTGCGATTGGCAATCAAAATCTAGAATTAAATCTTTTTGCAACTAAAAACACTTCCTTATTGTCAAGCCTTACCTAGTTCTTAAAACCAGACTATACGACGCACTTCCTTACTACGTAGTTCAAGCAGTTTATACCTATTTCTACAATATAGAAAAATAGAATATATTTTTGTTGACAATAAGTAAAATTCTGAACATAAATTTTAATTGACAACCATATAAATACATATGTAGATATCTAGGTCTGAACACTTGGAGAAGGTGGGAAGATAGGTACCTACTCTTGAATCTCGTTTTTAATCAATTAGTCAGAAAAGACTCAACAGTAACCCTAGATGCAAACCATGAGTCGTTTATAGTTATATTTATTAAGTAAGAATCTTCACGCCCATATCTCCAAAGGAGTAGGCAGAGGCACAACCAGCGCACCCACGACTAGCAGAAGACACTAAGTAACACAATGTGATAGATGGCAAGCCTATCGCCAACCAGGCACAATATATCCAATCAAGAGCAAAATTTTATTTAGTAGAAAATTAGAAATACCAGGTTTTCGTTTTGTTGCCCGACCCGGGAATCGAACCTGGGCCCTCATGAAGTCAAGCCCAACACTTGGATCACTAGACTACGGAGACTTTATATTTCTGTAAAAAGGTTATAACTAAATTGGAGTAAATAGTAAAAAACCGACTTCAATTGTTGTATGTAGACTTCAAAAAACTTGCCTTTACTCAAAAATCATCTGTCAAATCTTGATCATATTTATATAGCACAGTGGAGTAGTTGCTTAACAAATATATATAAAAAACAGACAAGTCGATAACATACTCTTTGTATAGAATTGTAAATCGTAAAAATTATAAAAATACCATCTAACACACACATAATTTAAATGTGTCTTCTGTGGACTATGACTGTACACAACGATGCATAAAAATCATAGACTATCTGTAATCTAGCCTTGACCCGGACAAGAGCTGGGCTACGTGGCTACTTTCTGTTAGACGCAGATACAAAATTCAATCCTTCTCGCTTTTATCAAAACTTTACGCAATTAGACAACGCCGAATGTCATCGTCATTATTGGTAGACTTTACTCATCTGCGGGGCAATCCCCAAAATCTTGCGGTCACTTGCACTCTATACCTGCTTCTAAAACTTTTGTTTTTATTCCTACTATAAAGTTATAGTTACGATTGATAATGCGTCATCACATTCATAATAGCCAAGTATTTTTTTTATGACCACTTGTTAGTCGCTTCTGCGAATTGACATAGCCACTTACGGTCAATGTTAATAATATTTCTCTAAAGATGGATTTCAAGCAATTTAGATAGCTGCGTATCCGACATCCGGCAATTTCTGAGTTCTTCGCTTCTTACCTTAATACCTACCTTTAGTAGTATAATATCTGGATGGCCGATCGATAATATCTAGCTAGATCGATTTATCGCCCTCGAAACCCCCTACATACTAAATTTCATAATAATCGTTGCATCCGATTCCGAGATTCCAATTATGTATTCATATATATATATACAAGAATTGCTCATATAAAGGTATAAGATAAATGTATTTGATGACGTTTTAATTTTACTCTTTCTGTGCTAGGAAGAAATTTCGCCGCTTGCTGACGAGTTACAATTTCGATCCCTGTCTGAGTTGAATTTTTTTCTTTCTTTAAATATTTGTGGAAAGCAAATTTGTTGGCAACTGTACTTAGGTCACTCAACAAAGTTTCAGCGTTTACTCGAAACGGACCTGCCTTACATATTCATGTTTAATGTACAGTTATGTCGTTTATTGTTTCAATATCTACAACGGTAATAGCACGTTTCAGACTTCACATGTTAACATCTTTCTGTCACTCCTGGCTACTTAAGTATCTTAATTAATATCACCATTATTGCAACCCATATTTTCGTAATAAGAAATACAAACACGCAGACGTTTTTCCAGGTGGTAAAAATACACGTCGCCTATAATTCAACACCGAAGATATTGAAGTTGTCAACTTGAGGCCGGGATGTTAAAAATCCTATTCAATTTGGTTTACCGAATATTTTACGCTTAAATCCGGAGCACGATGGCGGTTAACTCCCCATCTTTTTTTAATTATACTACCCGTTCGCTATACTTTTTAGCGATCGGTTTAGGTATTATGGCGAATTTGAATAAAAAACATACCTCCAAATATATAACAGAACACTATAAATTACAAACTTTCACATTTGTAATGTTAATGGTCATAATGTCTATACTTATTGTAAAAATGTAGAAAAGTGAATTTATCGAATATATTCAAAAAATGGTGCAGGCTACTAAAAAACAGGCATGAGAACACATTTTTAGTATTTTTGTCTGTCTGTTTGTATCATCGCGATCCGCGTTAAATCCACTGAACCGATCGCAACAGAATTTGGCTGGTAAGTATACTTTTGGCGTTATATTCCGTGGAATGTTGTAAGGTACTTTTTATCCCCATTACTCCCTGTGGGAGAGGGTAAACTGTATATTGGGCTACATTTAATTACCACGTAATTATATGCAATTTATTTGGTTTTTTAATTATAGTATGTGCTTTCCAGATATTGTAAAGTAAGTATTTTTTTACAAAATATTTATTTTTGTAGTTTAGAAATAACAGATATAACAACACTTAGTATAAAGTTACCAGATGACTTGAAATCCGGAATGCAGAGAAACATTCAATACAGGCCATCTAACACATACATCCATATCTTTACGCCAACTTCCTACAGGATAGACAGATAGCATCGAGTAACAAGTGAACAAAGTTTGCCGGGTCAGCCAGTTTATAATAATTTGCTGAAAGTTTTCAATGTATCATAAGGGATTTATATAAGAATAGTCAAAATGTATGTTTAAGAAACAAGTTATGTCTAAGTAAACATGGCTTAAATATGCTCTTTTCACAATATCTTTAAGTGATTACGCGATGAAAAAAAACTTTTTACCCACAAACTGCCATTAGTTTTATTGGGTGATTATAAATAAATATATCTATAAGTATTTCTATATAAAAGACATCAACGCATTACGAAATACATGACTCAAGTGTTTTGTTGTCAACCGATTTAAAGAAAAGTTGATGCTGAACTCGGACATTTTTATCCCAATTTTCAGTTTAATGCTCTTAGAACTTTGACATTAATAAACTGAATAACATATTTCTTTTCTTTATTCGAAAGGAAACAGTGAGATCTGGAAGACGGTAATCGTGATATGAAATATTATATTCTTAAAATGAAAGGTGGATGCTGAACCTCTAAAAAAACTATCCGTCTACCAAAGCAAATTTCAGTAACAAGCCTTAATGTCATGGCATATAATAGTAAGGCAATACCAGTCGAGTAGTTACCATCACTATTTATTAATATTTTTAAAACTGACAAGGTTTTAAATTTAAGTTAAACTAAACTTAAATTTAAGTAAAAAACTTCATGAACACATTTATTTAACAGGTAACAGCCCTAAAATATATACTAAATTAATAGTGGCTTTAACCTTAAATTTGTCATATTTAAAAATAGAACAATCTTAAAAAACATTCTTACAAAAAACTATTAAATCACCAATATAAATAAAACTTTATTTATAGCAGAATACATAAATTATGCTAACAAATAAAAAATCAACTAATACTTAATTATATTCAAATAGACACAACAATATTTTATCATGAAACAACATCTAAACGTTTATAAAACGACGCTAAATTAGGTTTAAATACGAATAACTATTAAATCAAACGATAACTGCCATTATGGTGTTATAAACTATCAAACAAATGTCAAATAATCGTCACAGATAAAAAACCTAATTTAAATTTGGCCGAACACCTGTTGGTAATAAGACACCGCCGGCTTGGAACCTTTAATAATAGGTCATTACTTTTTTATTGGTCATATTTTATTGAAATTTATACAAGGTGTCAATTTTTGTTTATTGTAAGTTATGGCCAATGAGTTTTACTTTAAAAGAAATGTAAGTTTATCACGGGAGTATAGCTTTGTAAATTACTTTTTTCTTGTGTCACTTCCGAGTCCTTCAAAGGATAACCAACTGCATAATCCATACTTTCATATTGTATCATAAATAAAAAAGCCTTTCTGTCCGTCGGTCTGTTACGCTTTCACAGCTAAACTGCTCAACTAATTATGATGAAATTTTATATGCGTATAGTTAAAAACCATAAATCAATCATAGGCAAGTCTGTAAAATGAGGCATGAAAAAAAAATTGTTTAAAAAATGTCTTAATACAAACTGTATTAAAACATTTTTTTAGGGTCTAGGGTTGTAGCCTGGTGAAGTTGTAAAAACCTCGCGGTTAGCACAACTAAGCCTCTCTCTCTCTAGGGTGAATGAATAAATGTATATTTTATTGAGCACAACTTACAAAAACGTATTTTTTTTATAACATTGGAAGGCAAACAAGCAGACGGATTTCCTGATGGTAAGAAATTTCCGCCGCCTAGAGACACCAAAGGTGATAATAGTGCGTTAGGCTTCGAGCAAAAGTAAGTTAACTGGCTACCTTACCCTCCGAACCGGAACACGTCATGACGCTATGGCAGCAGGAATAGATAAGGCGGTGGTACCAATCCGGGTGAGTCGCTGCGACTCTCTACCTAGTCAGATGTCACGGTGCTAGTGACGGCAAGCCTGGTGACGTGTGTGTCTTTCTTTCTTTAGGTTTTGCAACTCACGTTAGTATTTTTACATTAGTCAAGTAGAAATTTGCATCAAATTCTCCAAAATCAGGATTCAATTATTATTAGTCAAAAGTCGTCAATAAGTCAGTGTCTTGGGTAAAGCGGTGGCCTCATTACTCAAGCTCATATAGTAAGATTTGGCGACAACACAACGAGGAAATAGACGATACGCTTATTCCTCCATGATTATTTCATTTGTGCACTTTTACTAAACAAAACTATACAAAATGCCACCGGAATTGACTAATTTCACCCAATATAAACACGAAGTTCAATAATTATGAAAAAACTTCGACCATCTTTTATGTCGATGGCGCCAAAACTCGACATGTGTGTCTTATTGTTTTTTTACTTGTTTAACTTTCTGTAATATTTAAAAAAATAGAGCTGTTAAGCGTTACAGTGAATATCCATTTTTACAAAATAATATGTTCTTAATCGACAGCACTTTGTAAAAATCTATTCTAAATTGTAAAAAAGTGCAAGTTTTATTTAAAAATATGTATTCCTTGAAATAATTTAAAGCAATCACACACACAATGAACTATGCTGTAGGACCGTAATATACGCTTGTGTTGAACTCTCGTCAGATTCGTAAGCCGATACCAATTGTTACCTGGAAATGACAGTCACCAGACAGTAATAACTTGACCTACCCCACTTGTAATTGGTCGACGGTGCAATATACTTATCCATGTGGAAATAACTTTGTACATACAGTTAGCGGGTCGGTAGCAAAGAGACCATCGATTTAAAAGCATACATTCTCTGCAAATAATTTTCGATTCATTTCATTTTCATTCCCAAATCGTTAATAAATTGACTTTTTAATATCATAAAATAGCGAATAAGCAGTTTGGCCTTCTGATAAAATAACCTTCATCTATAGACACCATAGATGTTATTGTTGCATCGCTTTCTTATCGCACTCTTACACTCTTAATTTATAGCGCTTCGGATTACTCGAATATCAATACCGAGTACTAACGCTATGCTGGGAGGATAGTAGACTAATAATAACTATACTAGAAGAATAATCCAGTAATCAAAATTACTAGTAACCACGAGCGCACAATGAGGTCGCCACATTTCGACGTCTATTCTCGTAAATATAAACTGCGTACTTACCTCGCATTTATTTGCTTTTTGCGAACAGCAGTTTGTGATCCTCAAAACAAAAATACCAGATTCAGATCTTTAAGCCTAGTGTCGCTTAGGCATTTGATCGTTTAAATTCTTTCTCTTTTAAACTGATTGCAAAAGGAGAAGCTCTTCGATATGACAGTACGTTTTTTTGTAGGTTTGTTACACGATTACTCGACCAACAGGCAACCGATTTTTATGATTGGATTTTCAAAAGATTACTCATTATTCCGAAGTGGTAACTTATTAATTTTATCATGTTCCGACTAATGGTTTTTAAGATATTGTCAATAATGCAAAAGTTTTTCTTTTTGTACCAAAGCTTCTAGTATCTTTATGACAAAATTTATGCGGGGATAACTATATAATTATCAGAATCACTTATTTTTTTTTTGAAAAAAGAATTATCAAATCGCCATGAAGTACCCAATGAAATAGTTGAAACCGGTTTTTGTAGTTACATTATTTGTTGATTTTACTGTCATAATCTGTATATATTATGTACATATTATGTCAAAAGAAAGGGTTGTTGTTAATAAGGCTGTGTAAGAAACAGATGACAGAGACTTCGCGGCGACTTCTCAAAGCGGTTATCGCCAACAGAGAACCACCCGCGCGACCGGTCCTACCGGAGATTATGAAGATTAACCGCCACCGTCCTTACACAGCTGTTACACACAACTGTACTAAATACTTGTGAGGATTTTTGAATTGCAACTCTTTTTGTGTGCAAGAGTAAGAAGAGGAAGAAGTTGCCGTTGCATTGCGTTGCTACGTTCGTACTGTTACTCAATCTGTGTCATGACTTAAGCTCTTGACGTATCTGGGACATAACTAACTGTTATATTAAGATAATAATACACTGAAATCAAAAAAATATTGCTAAGTATTGTATACAGGATATAAAATCCAAAACGAGGGTTATTCTGGTTTTCACGTAAAAACTACTAAACAGATTTTACCAAATTATATGTGGTGGTAGCTTGTTATATATAACATTAAGATAACTTTAATTGCGGAAAAATATTTCGTTCCCCTCCCTAACTATGAAAAGTTACTTGAAATTGTACACGAAGTTGCTGGCAATAGTTAGTTTTCTAATAAAAAAAAAGTTGGCTGGGATATCCAATCCCAATAGGCTTCTAATTATCATATTGTCGGACTAAGTACATAGTATTGCCGGGCAATCGTGGGTAGGAAACCCACGATTACCCGAAGATTGTACCTCTGCCTGAAGTAGGCAGGTTGAAGATACGGGCGTGAAGATGCTTTTTATAAACAGAGCGGAAAACTCTCTGAATTTAATGGCAGACTTTATTAATTTTAATATAAACAAAAATGACGCACATTTATAGTTTGGATGTAATATTTATGTAATTTATCGCATCTCGGCTAAGAAACTCAAAGGACAAAGATTACATTTATTTTTACGTAAATTATGGAGTAAATGAAAGATATAAGTGTTTTTAACTGCATGTGTTTGCCAACTTTTCTCTACGGACTTGGCGAGTGATTAATTATATGTTTAGAAAATCGGTGCGAAAATCAGTTTTTATTTAAAAGTTATTTTTACAATATTAACTAAAATTGTTTTTTTTTTCAATTCTTGTGTTTTAAATAAAAAAATAACTATTGGCTTTAAATTTTTAAAAGCCTACTACAAAAATATAATATTTTTCAACGCCAAAAGATTATAATATATCATATAAGCCTTTTTGGGAATATAATGCCAGTTTCAGTATAACATTACTGGCTTGTGTTATTTCCGTTGCTCTTTATTGCTTGTGATTCAAATGAAGATACTTCTGATTCTAATATATTATTAATATATTTTTAAGAGACTTTTAGAGTTTAACTTTAAAATTCAAATAGTCCATTTTCAATCAAAATTGTTATTTTAGTTTACTAAAAAACTTCCTTAATCAACTTCTAGAATTCATATATGTATAAGTAATTACAATTTTTTTCAATCAATAATTCCTACTGTGTCACTGTGAAGTGTCACTGTAGCCTGTATGACATTATTCATGTAATTAACTGTACAAGAGTAATTTCTGATTAAAAAATAGGCAACTAAAAATAGGCAGACTTTAATTCGAGTATGTTTAAATGTTATGTTTGATTGTCTGTATGTTTCTCGGCCGCAATTCACACCAAATCTACTGAATAAATCATGACAAATTTAGCTGGCGTCATAGAGTATGCTTCGAGGAAGGTAGAAGCAACTTCTTATCCCGTTTACTTTAGGAATTCCAGTGGGATAGGTAGAAAAGACAAAATAAAATCTAAATATAATCCAGAGACATGCAGTTCGATTTCATTTATTCTTTTTTGTTTGACGTTACAGATTGACACGTTTATAGTTTTATGTCTTAAGTTTTGTATTTTGGAAATTATACACTTAAGTAAAATAAAAGTAAATATAAAAAAGTAATAAAAAAAAGTAAAATAAAACTTTCTTAACTTAAAAACTTGTGCAGGAATATTTGAATTTATAGGTCATTTTACATACATACATATTCCCGGCAACTCCGTAGCGAGTTATTCAAAAAGTATAAAGTATGGCCACTGATGTGGCCACAATTGTGCCCGTACTCTATACAGACGCCTACAGACTTGCTAAGATGATCTTAAACTGAATTTTAGACTTTACTATAAATCCCAACCATACAAATATTTTAAAAATTACCTAAGAGGGAGTGAAAATTTTTATGGGAAAAACAACACTTTATTTCCCATAGAAACTGTTTTAAGCGCTAGGCGAACAGATCTGGCGAGATCTGGTTAAGTTATAAATTATTGAAGTAAAATGAAATAAGATTTCTAAAAAAAAATGTTTTAGTAATATATAACTTCACAGGTTTACTATGCGATGATCCACTTTCAAAATATTCAGATAACTTTTTAGTGACATCAGTTTGCATTTCATTAGGAAAAGTAAATCTTACTTTCTAAGATTGACTAAAAATCGACTAGTAACTTGCTACGAGTATAAGGATAATTGTGCAATTATTTGCGTAATAAGTTTATAGAATGATCGCACACCAGAAATGCGTTTCTGTAACACGATAGCACAATTAATGTGTAGCAGACACCAATTGGCATGGGGAGGGCGGAAGGAGTCACCTCAAGGGCGATTACACACAGCTTCCTTGGTTTTACTAAATAATTATTCGCTTCCGCGTATTTAACAAATAACATGTCTTAGATTGAAATTATTGCGGACTTTATGTACAATAACATTCAGAAAAATAAATAAAATGCATTATCTAATAATTATCTACATTTCTTAATTTATATTACTATGTTGACATAATTATTTAAACTATACCGGACATATTTTATTACTCTATTAAATCATATTCCCACTGTGATTTTCCCTATTTTCAGGGTAAAATCATGACCTGGTCTCCCTCATTTACTTTATTTTTTAACTACCTATACTTTGTTTTATGCTTTAGGATGCAGTTAAGGCAGGATTTGTTTACGTCAAATATTATTTTAACTGGACGTATTTCAGGCGTAACGAATGTTGTACCTACGAAATAAAGACGACGAATTGAATTGAATTAATCCAAAAAACGTTATCCATATTAGTGTTACTCGCATGTTAACGTTAATTTGTACATATCTATGTCGATGTTATGGTATAATGTTTGTGTGTAGAGACATTTAGGAGGCTATCTTGATAGATAGCATAGGCAACTTTTTTATCTTACAGCGTTCCCTCTAGATTTGATCTAATTTAATGCGCGGGCATAGACAATCATTTAATTATTGCTAATAAACAAAATCTAATTATATCATACACGACTATCTAAATAACATTAGGTTACCTGCAATGAACTATGCCGACCCCGTAAGGGACATGACGTGAAGATATGTACCTTAGTATCCATAACTTGCGTTTAAGATATAGACTAAACGCTTTTCCGAACTAAATTTACACTATTTTTATAATGTACATAGTTTTTCGACGCATGACAAAACTAACGATATAATATTAAATAAGTTTTTAACATTTAATGTATAGATTTAATCAATTATAGCTCAATTGGTAGAGCATTGCCAGCAAAAACCGAATGATACGGGCTCAAATCTGCGGTATAAAAAACTTCATAGTAATTTGTGTAAGAATTCTAGAAATTTCTTCCTTAATACTCGTATATACCTGGAAACTCACAAGCTCTACTGGAAACTTACATAATATACTATACTAGAGTTTGTGTAATGCAACTAATACTATAGCATAGCGTCGTATAGTCTGTCATTTGTCACCCACACATTCATGCCTGTGCTAGTGATGGTTATAAGCTGTGTCTACATCGATAGGTCTAAGAAACGAATGGTCTAAGAAAAATTACAGCTTACTAGAGTGCCACCAAAACTGTTCAGTAAACAATGTTGCTAGTGTTAAGTTTAGTGTTTTTAAAAAAACTTCACCATAAAATAAGCAACATTAATAATGAAATTTTATGGAAGACCGATTTTATAAAACGACGTTTTCTTAAGACGAAACCCAGATCCATTTACCGTCCCTGAAACAACCTGCATACTAAAATTCATGAAAATCGTTGGAACCATTTCCGAGATTCAGAAAATATATGTACAGAAGTGTCTTTACCTCAATGTCCCTGAAGAGGTAGGCAGAGGCACAACCAGGATGCAATCTACGACCAGCCAAAGTCATTAACGGCCGCAAAGACGTAAAATGAACATTTAATCTACGGCTATGACATAATTTTGTGTTTAAAATATTAACTTAATGATTGATTAAAAGACTACTGACATTGTTGAGTACGGACTAGCTTGTGGAGAAAAGATTTGAATATTTTTACTCTTGGGGCTTATGAATAAAATTTCATGAAACAATCTTTTTAAGATCCTTTTTCAGTTCACTGTTCAGATACAGAGTCAAGCGCGGTTATAATCAGTTTGCTACTTATAATATGTTTAAAAATGCATAGAAAAACATATATTTAATAACATAAAGGTTCTAATTAAATTTGTAAAAAAAAGATTGGAAGAATAAATTAAAGCTATATCCAGCTAAATCAATTCTGATGAAACGAAGCATAAATTTACATAGATAGGCTAAGGTCTCCATTATCTTCCAATTAATTAAAACACTGTCCATATCGGCAACAAGTGATAGAAACAGGTAGTGAAAAAAAATGGTTTAAAATACTATTTTTTTTTAAAGCAGCTTAAAGCAGAAGGTTGTAGTTATAGGCATTAGAGTGTAAAGATTACCGAAATTTTTAATAAAAAAGTCAACGAAAACAAACTAGAATTTATCCCATACCCTACATAGCGAGTTTAGTATAAATAATGGCTACCCATCACCTCAGGCAATCTTGATTGCTGCAACTACACGAACTAAAAACTGGATGAGTTAAACAATGATAGAGCCTATAGAGGTCTATAACCCTATAATGGGATCGTAATAGGACTATTAAAAGCTATTAATAAGACATAAAAAGCGGATAACTGGCTTTAATCTGTACACACCCTAACGGCTTGGCTACATTTATGCTCCTGTGACTAACATGTAGAGTTCATGACACGAAAGTTTTGAATAGAACGGACGAGTGTTTTCAGCTTCAACAAATTCAGGAAATACCGTTACATTTTTTAAGATAATTTTTATGCCATAAGATATAGTAAGCGATAACCTTATAAATACACCACAGATGGTACTGGTGCGTTGCTATGCCCTGACCAGTATCTTAGGCCACATATTTAAGTTGTCCGACTGTCCTAATCTGCACCATGACAATTACATTAGCATTATTTCTATACTGCTAACTATCTAGGTTTTTAACTTTGGTACCTACCTATTTGATATAATCTTTTGCATTGTATTAAGTTTATTTTATGATATTGGAAGGCAAACAAGCAGAGGAATTTCCTGATGGTAAGAAATTTACGCCGCCTTGAGACACCAAAGGTGGTAATGGTGCGTTGCCAACCTGATGTCGGCATGTTAGGCCTCGAGCAAAAGTAAATGTACCGGCGATCTTATCCTCCGAACCGGAACACGTCAATGGCAAGTGATGACGTTATGGCCGCAGGAATGGATAAGGCGGTGGTACTGACCAATCCGGGCAAATCATTGCGAAACTTTACCACCTAGTCAGATGTCACGGTGTTAGGGACGGTAAGCCTATGCTCGCCTTTTGCGAGTTGCCTGGCAGGAAGGTAGATGGTGTTTATACAGTATTACAGAGCTATCTCTTAAAATATCCCTTTAGTCTTTTTTGTAGCATTATAGTAATCAAAGAAACACACTTTCATATTTATGTGTGCTGTGACCATTTGCTTCCAAGGTGTTTAATTAACATTGATAATAAACTTCACAAATATAATTATTTATCAATGCGACTAGCCGTGGGCGACGCCTACGCGTTCGCGCCTGATAGATTAGCGAATTACCTTAGTATTCGCAAGGTTATTAGAAAACAAGGTTCTATTAAAGCTTGACATTAAAAACATTCCAAGTATAAACTATAAAGTAAAGTTGAGGGATTAATTAAAAATCGAATAATCATTTTGCATTAAGATAACACAAACAGGTCAACGAAAAGAAAATATTTAAAAAAAACTGTCGTGCGTCCTCGCCGCGCAAGTTCGTGGCCGGGCAATACAGTGTGCGCTGCCAAGAAGTCTGCCACGGAGCACACACACACACACATACAACCTGTTGTGAGAAACTCGATCCTTGCACACATGGAACGGGGAAATCAGCCGTCGAGTACGCAACTAGCGATGACAAAATTATACACATTTTATTACTTTACTATAAAACCAGTTAGATTTTATTGGTTTTAAATTCTGTCGGTTAAATATTAACATTGTTAGACTTCTACAGTTCTGTCGCCTAACCCATTTCTTCCATCACAACGTAGGCGTCCGCTGTTATTGTGTTATGATTGAAAATAGTAGCCCATAAACTAAGACAAAAGTTAACAATATAGTTTAAAGATGACAACGTAACATCAACATCTTAGGAATCGACAAACGACACGTAATTATTTCTTAAATTAACAAAATCCACCTGTTTGTATAAAGTAGATACGTATTTTTTTATTCTCACCATGGATATATTTGTGGCCGCGGTATACATTGGACCAAATATCGAGTATCGATACATAATGTATAATAAAACTACCTCAGTACAAGTTAAACAATGTGACCTGCTCTTTTACCAGCGCAATGATATACTTAGGTCGTATACAATTTTGGAGGCATAACTCATAAACAAAGTCAAGTGTCGGGAACTTTCGAAACCAATGCCTTTGTTTGAAGGTAAAACGGATATGTAGGAAGCTTTAGATTTGGGAATCGTGACACTTGGTTCGATACTTTTCGTCTTGCTATCTAGGGACTCAGCGCGAAGATAAGCATGTATGTAGGTACGTAGTCATAACGTAAATGTAGCCGATACTATCAATGCCTACAATTGGAATTAAAATGAAAATAAATTCTTTAATGTGCAACTAAATCATAAGTGTTACATATTACATTAACAAAAATATATTACATAATAATTTAAACGCAGTAAAACTGCAAAAAACCGACTTCAAATTTGGAACATATGTGGTTATCTCATGAATGCTAATGTAGACCTGGACCAATTATAATGGTACCACCTCGGGAGTATAGGCTTTCAATTAAAAAAACAAATTTGAAAATCCGTACACAAACACCGGAATAATCGCGAAACATAGGTACATACAAAAAAAACAACGTACGGGTCGAATTGAGAACCTCCTCTTTTTTCGTCGGTTGAAAAGGTGGTTTTATCGTTAACAAGCGATCTTTAATACATCAAATAGAAAGAAGGAACAACATAATAAATACAACATTTCAAGTTAGGAATTTTCAAAGTAATCTAATATTGAGCAATAAAAGTGTCTACCTAATTAAAAATAAAAGGAAAAAATTCAACATTACATACTTTTGCAAGTTGCTCAATCTTAACAAATATCAATAAAACAATCACTGTTTTTAGAAAACACGTCTTTTAAATCGCGGTTTACGCCATCAACGAAATGGGAACGAGACCGAAAAATCGTAACTAGACTTTTTTTCAATATATCTTGCTGTAATACTAACTTCATTCTAACCCCGGGGCTCTATAGATCCCTCACAAGGTTCCTTTTGTTTTAATTTGTGGATATACACAGATTTAACTTAAATATTAAAGTTATATCCTTTTAGACGCGTTATAAAAAATGTAGGAGTAAAATTATGAGTTGCCAGCGCAACTGTACAAGCCGGCTTCTTTGTCCTCCTGAACAGAACATGACATTCATTATGGCGGCAAAAATAGTTAAGTCGGATCCTTACCCGGGAGACATACTTCACAGCACTCTACCACCAGTGATCTTGTTTGTAATTACCTATTTAACCTCTCTCTTCTCGTCTCTTATTATTATTAAGTATTTTTAAACCTTTATCAGTAATATACCTTAACTTAAACCTAGATTTTATGGAACGATCTGGAAAATCGTGTTGCCAAAAACCGCTAACAACTAGTTTGAGATCTCTTAAAGTAATCTTAGTGTCGGTCTGCCAACATATACATAAAATACATACATTATGGTAAAACTTGAATCATTTGAGACATCAAAGCATCAAATAAACATAAAAACATTAACATAAATAAGCGGTATAGTCTGGTCTTACTAAAAGCAGAACAATAAATATATTCTGTCTTAATTCACGAGCGTTAATGTATTCGTCGTTTGCAATAAATACAATATAATCATGAATGTATGTGTATAGCGTTGGTTTAAATTGAAATACTCGTGCCAGCTGCTTTCTCGGAAAATATTAGCGGGTTAACACGGAGAAAACATAGTTTTTAACAAAGAGTATATAAAGTAAATATATTACTACGTAATAAGAGGCGGGACTTCCATAGCAAACCCGAATTTGTATAAAGTTTACTTGAAAAGGTATAACCCGTATAATTCGAAAGTAAGTCTTAAGGCATTCAGATATAAGGCAACTAGTGTCATAGGTATGATTTGGGCGAATAAAAAACCCGAATCCCGGATCGGCCAACAAAAAGAAAATTGGATTTTTCCAATTTTCTAATAAAAAAAAATGTTGGTCGGGATTGGAAACGTGCCCGGTTGGCGATAGGCTTGCCACCTATCACATTATGGGACTTAGTATCTTCGGCTAGTCGTGGATGCCCTGGTTGTGCCTCTGCCTACCTCTTCGGGGATATGGGCGTGAAGATACTTTTTAAAAAACATAGCAAACTTATTTTTTTTATATGAAAATCGCGCCAAACTGGTTTTTTACAAAAAAAACATATAATAAATTTGCACACACGATTAAGATAAATTTTTCTTCTCTTTTTTAGAGCCTCGTTACTCAGGCTCATTTAGTGAGATTTGGCGGCAACGAGGAAAGACACGATACACTAATTTCTTCATAAATTTTAATTCACTTGTGCACTTGAACTAAACAAAATTGAATTAATTGCCGTCAAAATAACTAATTTTATTAATATAATTCATTACGAAAAAGCTACGACCATCTTCTTTCACGATTGCGCCAAAACTCTTTTTCCTTTCTTCTTTCTTTAGGTTTTGGCATTCACGTTAGTATTTTGCCATTAGTCAAGTAGAAATTTGCATCAATTTACATAAAATTTACTAAAATCAGGATTCAATTATAATTAGTCAAAAGTATCTCAGTTTCATTGGTAAAGCGGTGGCTTCATTACTCAAGCTCATATAGAGAGATTTGGCGGCAACGAGAAAATACACGATATGCTAACTTCTTCATGATTCATGATTTCATTTGTACTTTTCAACTTTTCAACTTGTTCAGTGAACAAAATTGTACAAAGTGCCACCAAAATTGACTAATTTCACTCAATATAAACACGAAATTTAATAATTATAAAAAAACCTTCAACCATTTTTCTCTCGTTGACGCCAAATTTCCATAATTTGTTTTTGTTACGAAATTTTGTTCTTTGAAATGGTGAGAAACGATAAATTTTTGTATTGTATTATATATTGTATATTTTTGTATTTTTTTTTCTTATTTGTTTATAATCACAAGGTACACAATTGTTATAAAATATTAGTAATAGGTAAAGATTATTGTAACTTATAGCCTGAAGTTTCCGCAGGGTAAATGAGAAAAAATGTACGCAGCAGTTTTAAAAACCTTGAGAAAAATTAGAGAATTTTGGTGAAGTTTTGTATAATTTTGTTTCAGTGCACAATTCAAGTATTTATGAAGAAGATAGCGTATCGTTTAGTTTCTCGACGCTGTCAAATCGCACTCAATAATCCATACTTCAGGATGCCACCACTTAATCTAAGACCCTGACATGACGGGCTGACTATATAAGACTATGAATTTTGTGAGTTATTTATGCCCGTTTTTACGTTATTATGTGATGCAAATTAAGTTGGCAGTTAAATTTGACTAATGGCGGATAGGTAAGATTCCAAACATAAAAAAAAAACGTTTGGTGAGATTCTAGTGACTGTCATTAAAAACCCGAGTTAGGTGTGAATAATATTCATTAATTTGTAAATTCTGTATCTGTTTCCAGCACCTGACGGAACTCATTGTTGGGAGGACGCTCGAACTAGGTTATTCATTTTTGCTTTGATAATTATTCCTTTATTTATTGTAACTATAACTAATGATAATAATTTAAAAATTTTATAAGTACCTTTAAAAAGGAACAAAAAACCTTTTAATAATGATAAGTTGATAAGAAAGATAATAAAAGTTCTGAAAGTGGAGCTAGTAAAAAAAAATCTATGAAATACTTAACTAAAATAATAGTGTAGCTCTGCTCTACTCTGCAGCAATCTCTTCGACTTTCAACTGATTAATCTGTGCACAACTTTGTCATCTAATTCAAGACAATCGATAATTTAATACACGCACCCTTCAATATATATAAATTACAATAATATAAGTGAATAATTTGAGAATTAGGCCGCGATTATAGTTGTTCAATCAATATTAAATGTCTATTTAAGTGTCTATTAAAGTGATTTTCAATATCGGGCCTTTTAAGCCCACCCACACTCCGCAATCCGAGATATCGGATTTAGGTCATCGTGAAATAGATATCGATATCCACAGATAGAAATCACAAGTTTACTATTATGAATAGCGAAGGGCGAACGAGTAATTGTTTGATATATTATGACTAAGCACAAGCACAGGCTGGGTACAGATAAATTGACACAAATGCAAGCTATCCAAGAAGAAATTTATTTTAGTTAAAAGAAATCTTAGACGACTTATAAATAAATAATTTATTTCAGATATAAACATTTGTATTTAACAATAAGTAAATTAAAAAAAAATTGAAAACTGGTTATAAATTTTTTGTTACTGATTACACAGGAAAGTGATTTGCGAACTCAATGTTACCTATAAAGCTATATTACTGTTGAAGGTTACACTTTTAACAAAGACCTGATGTCATTTCCGAATATTGCTGACTCTCTCATTTACCGGCCTCTCTTTGATACTCAGAGTCTTGTGAAATCAATTAACAATGTCACAATGAAAGAGAGACCAGTAAATTAGCAAGAGTCAGCAATATTTCGAAATGACATCAGTGTCTTAGGAGTTTAACCTTCAGTAGTTATACAAATTCATGGCGTTGCTAACCCTATAATAGTTTTGTTAATTGAAGTAAAAGTTCATAGCTTAACAAAATGAAAAAAAAGTGGGACTAATTATACGGGTTGGTAAAAACATTAAACCGAAATCGTAGTACCAGTTTGGTTTAGTGATTATTATAAAGTCGGTTTTGTTTGCGGTGGGTACGCCAATTTGATTACTTGATTTTAGTAAGCAATAAGTAAAAATTAAAATATGTTACCAGTTACTATACCAACATAAACAGGTACTGGGCTCACTACTCATCATATTTTTTTTTCATTTTTTTATTATTTTATGAAATTTTGTATGCTTACTACCTGGTGTAACACAAACGAAACAGTACAACACTATGCCTACCTATCGTATCACATTTAACAGAATATGTAAAATAAGTTTTCATGTTTCTTATTCCGCGTAAGCAGTGTAACTGTTGAGGCGAGTAGTCCTCCAAATTACACAAAATGTGACGAGCCTAATTAATGTTCCCACTGCCCACCACCGCGACCAGAACACGAATAAAGGAAGAGATCGGGTAACAATATAAATTGTCACGTCCTTCGCATGTGCCAACCCTACCTAGAGCTCCCACCTCCCACCACCGCGACTAGATCACGAATAGAGTCAAAACTCCAGAGTCAACAGAATAAATATATTAAAGACACAGACGTGAAAACATAGATTCGATGTTCATCACTCATATGCCTACCCTCGTCGGGAATCGAATTCGAGCTGCGCGATTGGTCGGTGCAATTAGATGTGTACTTTAACCCCACGGCCAACGAGACGTCAATAAACGGGTTACAAAAGAAAATAAAATATTATTTGACTTTTGACACTTGGCGTTGGCACTTGAATATCTTTAACGCGTGTTCTCGGCGCAATCGTCTTTAAAAAAACTATAATGGCCGATATAAAATATTCGCAGCCTAACTACAGCGTCACGGCAACAAGATACGGACAAGTGTAGAGCATCCCTTGGGTATTGGGAAGATGAGAACTCTGCTAAAAATATATTCACTTTGAGTGAACTTTCATAGACATCTTAGATTAATTGGGTTTTTATTTGAGAATTGAGTGTGCTTATTTTAAGACCTCTTCTAGCAAGTATGACAGACTCTTTAAAGATTTTTGGAATGACTAATGCGTTGCCAACCTCGCGGTTTTTACAACTTCACCGGGCTTTGTGGGCCGAGCAGAGTGCTCAGCCCGAGACATCATTATTTAGATGGATTGGACTGTTCCCTACAACGCCAGCAACAAGGGCTGTCTCCCGGGAGACCGTACCTCGACTTGGTGCTGCGTTCTGGTTACTGGGTGGACTAGGTGGAGGAATAGTGGCGGCTCGTCGCTCGGCGTTAGGCGCCGGGCGCAAGAGAGGTCTTCGTCGCCGAGACCGGAGGCGACGGTGTAGTGTAGTGTTCTGTGAATTTGTGTTCCGATTGGGATTGGGAGGGAGGTTCGCGTTCGCCACGGTTATTGGATCCGGTGGATCCGATAACACGTGACGGGGTCTCCTAAGTTTGGCGGGCGCGTTCGCGACCGGTGTATAGTCACACGCGGGTGCTAATACCGGGTTGGGGTGGGCAGTCGTTATTTCAAAGTAGCGTTCCGACACTTCTTTGAAATGCTGCGCTGTTGTAGGCAAATCTAAGTCGCGATGTAGGTCCTCGTTGTGTACGTACCACGGACAACCGGTGGCAGTACGCATGAACCTATTTTGGATTACTTGTAGTTTTTTAAGATGGGTCGGGTACGTATGTGCGAAGGCTACACTTGCGTAAGCTAAGAACTTTAAAGATGAAATTGGTCACTGTATGGATGACATTTATAAGGTATTTTACAAGTGAATCATACTTATGTTAAAATAAATATACTTGTGTTGCGGTCCGCAGATCTTTGCGGTCGAGTTTAAGTATAGACAACCTCGATACTGACCTGAGTCGAACTCGCGTCACCTCGGACATTTATTATATAAATGATAAACACTCAAGGCAAATTTTTGCTAGGCTAAAATCTCAAAAAAAACGCAAAAAAATAATTAAAAAGGTTCGGGTGACATCTATTTCTATGTTGTAATGTGAAAGAGTGTATATTTGTGTGTAGGTTTGTTCTGTTATCACGTCGAAATTGTTGAATCGATTTTGATGAAATTTAGCTACGAGATAGACAAGACCAAGGACCTATGCTATTATTCGTTTCCGTCTGTGTTTATCTCAACCCATTCGAGTCGTATCCATACCATCGTATATGTAGTTGTGATAGCCACGGCTAGTATTACTTTATAAGCCTAGCGTATAAACCCACCCAGACAAAACCACGCGTAATTTTAACGGATGTTACTGACGTAATATAGCAAATATAGCAATCTATATCGGTGACGTCAGGATTCACTCAAAAAATGTGCATAAAGGTTGTCTGGAAGGCGGCGATTAGACCGCCTTTTGTGTACACTAAACTATAATAACATGCTCTTGTGAATACTTAATTGTACCTTTTTGTAGTAAGTTTAACTGTGCACAATAAAGGGTTCATTCATTTATTCATTCATTCATCTAAATTGGTCTATTCGCTTAGGAGTTATGATGTCACACAAAGAAGACTTAGAAGAGTTTTAGGACCAATTCAAAATTCGGCAAATTAAATTAAAGATTTTGAAACAAGACCTTTTTAAAGGCTAATACACTGCTAGCTTTATAATCACATTTTATAACTACGAGTATTACAACGCTGGAGGTTTGCCAATACAAAAACCACTCAGACACATTCAGGGTTTACTTGATGATAAATAAAACACTAATATAACTCTCAAGCACCGGTGACAGCTTTAGCTCAGCCAGACAGAAAAAGTATCAAAAAACTGATTCGTCATTTGTTCTAAAGGTGAAAAAGACACGTTTTTGTAAACATACACGGGAGACAAAAGTCATGGCCGTTTCGGGGTCGGAAGAAATGATTATTTCATGGGATAAGTCAACGAACAAGTATATATTTTAATAAGAGACAAATGTGGCTGCCTCTGTGGTCTAGTGGTCCAGCGTCAGACTTGACTTCTTAAGGTTCGATACCCGGGACCGGCGTATTTTCATTTTTCTAATAAAAAACCACGTATTGGATATGTGCCCGTTTGGCGATAGCTTTACTACCTATCTTATTGTAGGACTTAGTGTCTTCGACTAGTCGTGGGTGCCTTCTGCATACCTCTTCAATGACGAGGCATCATAGATGTTATAGATGCACTGCTGTGTTATGGCTAGGGTAATGCAAAATCACCGACTACCCTACACTCCAGATCAGAACATGACCTTAATAAGGTGATAGCTCCCTACCCGGGCAAGTGACTGCACAACATTCTACCAACATAGATCACATTATTAATAGCCCACTGTTACGAGCTGTCAGGGAATCTAGACTATCCTGGGGGCTGCAATTTCCTTCTTATTTTTACTTCTTGTTTATTCCGAGCTGCTTTAAAAAGTATAGGTCAATTGCTTTACTACCAAGGCAAGACGCGAACGTCGGTCTATATGGATCTGACACAGTGACCATGACTCATACAATAATTAAACCCAATCCCCGTCAGTGATACGAATGTATGCTAGTCCACGAGGCAGTTATATTAACTACGCAACAAACTCAACTTGTACAAAATAACGGATTTTTACGTTAATAACAAAAACCCGGCCAAGTGCGAGTCGGACTTGCGTATGAAGGGTTCCGTGCTATCATCTATAATAGAAAATCACGTTTGTTGTATGGGACCCCTTTAATATTTACTTTATTTTTATTTAATTATTTATTTTGAAAAGTAATATACAAGTCAATATTCTGTGAAAGTTTGAAGCGTCTACCTGTTACCGTTTCTAATATTAAGCAAAAACATTCGAAAACAACACGTTTATTGTAAGGGGGTTAATTTTTTTATTTTTTGCATTCGTTGTTATAGCGGCAACGGAAATACATCATGTGTAAAAATTTCAGCTTTCTAGCTATCACGGTTTATGAGATACACCCAGGAGACAGACAGAAAGCGGAGGCTTAGTAATAAGGTCCGTTTTTACCCTTTGGATACGGAACCCTAAAAAGTTACATCCGATTATATAATGTGTGTTTTAATCGGCTAATCTGACTTTCATGAGGTTTAAACAGGTTTGTGTGGAAAATCCTTCAGTTTCAGACCATTTAGAATTAATTATCTTTTGTTAAACGACTTCATTTTTTACTGTTTGTATTAATATTTATATTTTATTTAATTTATCCATGTCATTAAACTTTAGATTGTTTGATCCTCGTAGAACCTCTCAGACTGAGATTACATAATTTATAATAAAATAAATAAGTAAATACATCTGAAAATTACAAAAATTAAATCTAACTATTAATCAAACACATTTAATGAATCAAAGTAAGCAAGTTGTATACTTGTACTAGCTGTCCCGGCGAACTTCGTTCCACCCGTTCAGTTTGTATGAGAAATGTAAAGTATTTTTTTTCCTATTTTCCCTGCAATTTTACAGGTTTTTCTCTTAAAAAGAACCTTTTTCTGACAATAACTAACACAACAAAGAAAGAATTATCCAAATCGGTTAAGACGCTCGGAAGTTATGCGCTTACCAACACATTAAGCAATTCATTTATATCTTAAGTATAAAGATTATGGCTGCTAGTCAAACGATACTAATACACAGAAATACCCACTTAAATTGATACTATTATATATTTGATAAACTCTTACTCCGTCACTAATAAAATATTTTGTTTAGACTCTACTACTCTACTCTAGAAACACAGACATCTACATTAACTAGTGGTCGTTTGTTTGGTCGAAATTCGACCATAATAAATTTCAATATCTTGTTGATAAGAACGTCATCTTCATTTCTCAAGACCTTTGTTTCCAAACTTTATAGTGCGCCATCTGTGATCTTTTATCGTTATTATCAATATATTTGTTTGTGTGTATCAAATGCGTGGTAGTGTGGGTAATGTCTTGTTTATTGATTTATTGTTCTTTATAAGCATTATTATTGAAAATAGAAAGTATAGCGTTCTGCACCTCTCCTAAATGAAATCATTTTCGTAAAAAGGGGTCCAAAATTTTGGCATCACTTATTAATAATAGAGATAACTAGTGATTTTGCTCTCATTGATCATAATGTCTGTGTTTATATTTTAGTAGATGTTATAAACTGTTTATACTAAACAGGTTTGAATGAATATGACCACAATTTTAAGTCAAACCTTGGAATGAATTTAAACCAATATTTAACCATTTTTATGCTCGAACAAACCGAATAACGTAAAACCAACAAACTATTAATGAATAAAAACTGGTATATGCCTCAACCAAATAGATTAGGTGGCCGATGCCTATGAATAAAATACTATTAAGTGCTTCTTACTTTCAGCAAAATGAGTGGTTGGTAACACAGAATGAAAAACATGGCAGCCAGATTAAATAAATTTTTGATAGGTATTAATCGAAATTAATCGTGCGACTGGTGATAGATGCAAGCTAATTAAAAACATGTTATTTATTCTGTGGTAAAATCAACATCAAAAAGCTTAGTAAATCGTATGAAGTTATTGGTTGCACAATTTTGGCAAACTCCTCGCTCTTGTGAACGGTGCTTTTTTTGGTCTTCATCTTGTGATTTTATTTTCAATCAATTTCCACTCGTCTTCAAATCCAGGAATTTAATCTACATGTAAACCAAATTGAGTTTTAGCTCAGTAAAACTGCATAAATAAATGAATTAATAAATACTAATAAATATACAAAGAAATGAATTGAATTGAATTACCCTGTCCCTATTCCCAGTTGTGGTTTTTCATTTAAACTTATTAATAAATGAATTTTCAGTTTACTGACATAATTGAATACCACCACCACTAGTCGGATTATGGTCAAGTTTATAAGGCCACCTCGAAATCACAACATACCTTTCTGAAAAAGGACTATCAATATAATTTCGTTGTTGGTTGAATAAACGCGTAACAACATTAAAAAAAATACAGGCAAATTCATAACCTCCTCCTTTTTGGACTTAGTTAAAGAGGAGGGCAATTTTAAGTATGAAAATAGATCAAAACTTGGTGAAGGAGTTAGTTCATTTTCTGTTACGATGTCTCAAAGGTTATCACACGTGAGCTCATATGAGTACAATGAAGTGAAATCGCTAGCAGCAGCTAGTTCAAGAATATTTGTTTGGTTAGCTCTATATTGCCTATCTCTAAAGATCGGGAAGAATATGATACAATATGTAACGTCAGTTACTACATTTGACCACGACTCTACAGACAACCAGACAAACAAAGACAGATAAACCTTACGATATATATTTTATCAAGATAGAATTAGCAGTTTTTGAATATATTTAATAGTGCACATTTTTTGTATACTTACACGACCGCGACGTACCGTACCATACCATACCGTGAAATTCAAATCGGTTTTTTCAGTTTTACTTATTACTTAAAATATTTAAATAACAAAATAATAAAACTATACAATATTATAATATAATCCTAAATAAAACCATATAAAGTTGTCTAATAGCTGGACACTACAACGTGGTAGAATATGTTGATACGAATAAATGTTTTGTTACTCCTAAACTCACGTTTTACGCAAATAAACAAATTTCCTTTTCCAGTTTGTTTTTGTAAGTAGGTGGTTTGAAATTTATCATGGGAGTTTGCTTTATTTTAAGGTAATTGATTGTTACTATACACATGCGTCACGAGTTTTGCCCAACCACAGTACTGTTCTACTATATAGTAGGACAATTTTACCTGTTGTGAGGTAATATAATTACTAACTTACTTTTAAACAATTATCCATGACAGGGAAATAATTACCAATTGCATTTCTGAAATATTACCATTTAGGAACCTTTAAGAAAAGAACTTACACAGTCCTAAATCAGTATCGAGACAGTTTAACTGTTATTTATTTGCGTCTCCCCCAAACAACGTTGTCATTGCCTTCATATTTGGTCTTGCTAGCGCCAACATTCTAATCCGCTCTGAAGCAGAGACGCGTGTGTAGCTTGTATACTAAATGTAAACTGAATCATATGTTTTATTAACCAATGTCTTGAAATCTCTGCATAAAAGCAAACAAAAACCTAACAAACATGAACAACCCAAAAAACTTTATTAAGTAAAATGTTGTCAACTGTGCTTCATAACGAAAACTACCATGAGTGCAATTCGGCGATATGCTAAACGCACACCAGTTCCAAAATTATGGATGACCCCGTCTCCCCGTCTACATCCCTCTGATACCTACATATTGCTACTGCGACGCGAATCGCCTTGAGTTCATAGCGGTCTAGAAATTTGGTGCGGTTTCTACTAAGAAATTTTATGGGCAAAATAACACTGCTTCATTACACGCCTAATTGCCTGCCACTTGATCAGGTTATATTGACTTTAACCGTAACAAATGGTATGAAATAAAAATTTAAAAATAATAGAACATGTATATATTTTATTACCAATATATATACAAATCAAAATTAATCTCTATTTCACTTTGTGGTCGCAACCGGCGTAGACGACCAATTTCAATATTTCTTTATTTGTTGAGCTAAATATTGTCAGGAGAAGGTACTTACGACTAAAAAATTGTAAGTTAAGAGGAACAACAAGGAAAATTTAAGAATTCGGTATTCATAGTAAAACAGAGTCGGGTAAGCTAGTTTTTAATAATTATTTATGTGTAAAATCTTGGTAAATAATGTTTAGAATATTCATGAGTTTGAAACGTAGTTGTTTTTTATAAGCTACATCTAAACAAGATCCTGATGAAATTTGGACATAGGTTACCTACTTTTGTTATAGACAATTTTTGTGGTCGAGTCACGTGATGTCAATCAACGTTTGTATAGTTCCAGCAAAATCGAAAATAAAACATCACAATTACATTTTAATAAAATAAGATTGTATACTTGTTTCTTTGTTTTCAAACTGGAAGTGATCATTAAGCATGTTTTATTAGCGTCAATTCCGTGTAACTACGTGTTGTATGAATATAAGAAGACTGTAATCACCTACTTCTAAAGGATAACGCACATTTGGACAGGCCGCAGTGTGTCGGTTCTTGTCGTATAGCAATGCACAAACCCGAAGCTATACCAGCCCAGGCATAGTATGCGTTGTTCCATAAACATGCGGCCTCTATGCGGTCCTGCAAATGTGTGCGCTATCCTTAATCCATAAAAAAAATACAACATACAAAAATGTATTTGTTTGTCTTTCTTTCATAATACAATGGCGCGATGTTTAGTTTCATTTCTCTGTGTGGAGAAGGTTAAGGCTCTTGAAAGTGGCGTAGGCTGTTTTTTTTATTTTTTATTATAATTTATATTTACATCTAATCGGATACCGGTAGAAGAGACAAATAACTAATATGGGGTATTTAAATTTTGGTAATCCAGTATTTTGATTTTCACTTCTTTAGCATATGATGATGAGATTATGAATGATGACGTCTTGAACACCAGAGTTCTAGGTTTCTTATAAGTTTGGATAAAAGCAAATTAGCGATGTTGACAAAAAAATCCAATGCCATACTAGCTCAAAATAGGTGCATGTTTTAAAGGTTTCAAATCTCCAAAAAAATCAGTTTTTTTGTGTGAGAGTTCAGAGAACATGAGTCTCCTGCAAAGGGACAACTGTAGCCTATAGACACCATAGATGTTATGACACCATAGATCGTAGTGGCCTGGATTTCAGACCTAATGTGCAAGTTGCTGAAAAGCACTCTTCCGCGAGAATTGTTGGTAATGTAAAAATCTATTATACCTAAGCTCGCCTCTTACGATCTGTCTGGGAGTAAGGCAGATGGTTTAGGATTTATAGAGTTTCAAACTATGAACACACCAAGAAACGTTTACTTGTTTTTGTACAAACTAGTGGTCGCCGGTTAGTCAAAATTCAACCATAACAAATTTTAAAATCTTGTTGATAAGAATAACATCTTCATTTCTCAAGACCATCTACTTTGTTTCCAAACTTTTTAGTGCGCCATCTGTGATCTTTTATCGTTATCATCAATATATATGTTTGTGTGTGTCAAATGCATGGTAGTGTGAGTAATGTTTTATTTATTGATTTAATGTACTTTATAAGCATTATTATTGAGAAATACTAGCGTTCTGCACTTCTTCTACCCATAAACTATAAGTGTGCCAAATTTTATGCTCCTGCGTCTGCGCAATTTTCGTAAACAGGGGTCCAAAGTTTTAGCATCACGTATTAATATATAGATAATCGGATTTTATTTTTGTGACCCCATTCGACACCAATGGGGTAAATAGCAATGCGAAATAGGAGTAAATTTTCTAACTGTAGCCTGACAGTGACAAGCTTTTAAGATGGCGAGATTAGGTAAGTTTATAGCACTTAACGAGGCCAGTCACTAACCCGCTACTATCACACATCAATAATCTTTTAGCGTCACGACGCAATGACCCCATCGCTAGACTGGAATATTCTTTCGCCCAGTTGTAACTAGGAGGTAGAGTTTTGACCATTAACTACCCCAGCTTGGTAAAACCGTCTTATCTATTCTTGCCGCCACAACGTTAGTGCTCGTCGTTGTGCTGTCCCGTGATCCAGAGTAGGGTAGCAGTAGCTTGCATAAGTAGCGTGCTCCAGTAAATTCTATTGTTCTATACGCGACGGTTCTCTCACCATCAGGAGAGCCGCCTGCTCGTTCGCTGACATGTAACATAAAAATACAAATTCTTATACCTATTACAAAGAAGGATTACATACAAGGAAGGTTAAATTGTGTGTGAAAATGTGATGTTTGGTGATGTCATATTCATTCAGTCAGACACTAACTGCGAGACCGCACGATTCAGGATAGTGTTGCCAAAAATATTACTTTTTATTAATTTAAATTGGAGAAGTATTTTTGTTAAACTCCGTGATTACGAATATAGGTAAGTCTTATTAAATTAAATCTTATATATAAAAATGGCCATCCCTGTTTTCATCGCCTAAAAGTGTGGGCCAATTTTGCTAATTCTTTTTTTTGTTTTATTTATTGTCATGAGTAACTTCATAATATGAAAAAAAATCATAGCTAATAAAGCACAAATACTGTCGGCTTAACTAGTATTTAACATTTTAATCGTTTTATAATAAATTAAATATTAACTAAGCGTTCAAAGTTTATGTTAGAAATATTTTTTTGAACGAATTATTCAAACATTTAAATTACAAGAATAAATCCTATGGTTTTCTAGGCTCATGGATGGAAAATTGTACCTACCAAGCCGAAATGCTGTGAAAATAACGCATGGCACACCATTTCAGCTTGGAAGGTAGCAGGAAGATTTACGCAAGAGGTTTTGCCAGCCCCTGTTTGGCAACTTTTTTGTCTAGTGTATTTATTGCAATCGGGAAATCATTTTGTAACATCAAACAGTACAATAAACAGATCCTTAGTATCATTAAGAGTATCTAGATCAAAGGAAGTTTGTCATCCATA
Organism: Calephelis nemesis; assembly: GCA_002245505.1. Taxonomy (NCBI): domain Eukaryota; kingdom Metazoa; phylum Arthropoda; class Insecta; order Lepidoptera; family Riodinidae; genus Calephelis; species Calephelis nemesis. The sequence goes on from NJDD01007340.1 coordinate 44,670, forward strand.
GATCTTAAATAACAACTGCGCCAATTTACATAATTCTTGTAATCCGTTTCCTTGTAGTCATTTCCGGTAAGTACATAATAGCAATTAATTGTTTAATAGTTTATTATCTATTCTTTAGACAAAGTTAAACTATGGGAAAAACGGTAGATATCTCTACCCAATTATTGTAGCAGTTACTGCAATTCAATTTTGTTGTCACTTGTATTAAAACGTTAATCTAAAGACTGTCGACTGTTGAAGGTTAAGATTTTTATTTCGCCTAAGGTGGGGATTTTTTGTCTTATGCATTGACATTTTTTTAAGTTGTCATTGTTAGTTACTAGATACATACTAATAAGCATATTTTTTTTAATATTGTTTTTTTTTTGCTGGGATAACTTGGGAATAACCTGGGAATGACTGATCTTTATGACGAAAAGACTGATCCGACTTTAAAAAAGATTCCACGAGAAGATTTCGTCAGATTCCACATTCGTATTGTATATCTGTTTTGTCAATCATTCATCTGCCAATCATTCATCTGCCAGTCTTTCCATATGAGCAAACCAACGGCGCATGCCTCTTCTCATTATTACATCAACGCTTTCTTTCAACCCCACTCTCTCTGATCTTACTGTTGTGAATGCGGTCGACGAGCGTGATTCCTCAAATTTTTGGTAGCGCACAGAATTATTTAAAACGAGTCTAGCACTCCGACCTCTGACTCAAAATCTCGCTTTGAAGTAGCTCACCCAGTGCTCTATGCACACTATTCCATAATCGCTGAACATACTGTCCTTTCTACTTCCGCGGTGTACCTACACTGAGTCCCTAATAAAAGTTATAGTATCTGCATGTAGGTGTAATTTCGTTCACTTGTTCCAGCTTTACATCGTTTCTGTAAATTACATATTCGACTTCACGCTTGCAAAATAGGACTCTCTTATCGTCGGGAGAATCGCGTCATTGTTTGATCTCTTATGTCATAAAAAACTATACTTTATTTGAAAATCCTTTAAGTACAATGTCAATGTTTAGAATTGAGTTAGATTGAATGAAGCATTAAATCTACTTCTGCATACTTACAGAGATAAACTTAATATTTAATACTTAACGATGTACTTAAAATGTATGAATAATATAAAAGAGACTCGCCCATGCGTTAACCATAGTACTCGACAAATTTATATAATGGACACCATAGTAGAGATTTTCTTTTATACTGTCATATAGTGTTGTATGTAACAAATCAATCAGTTAATACTCTATTATCATGTTGTATTTTTATCTCGTAATCCAAGGCCCACCTGTGCGGTTCAACGGCACTAGAGCCAACCAGTCAGTCTGGTTATTTTAACTGACCAACATACATTTACATCTATAAATATATATATTATACGATTATAAGCTTTATGTAATAACAATATAAGTCGCATTGGAACACATGGTCATATATTTATTTTAAACCTTGCCCGCCAAAGCGCCGTCAATTTATTTATTTGTCTTATTTTTAATCTGTATCGCAGTCTGGACATTTGCGATTAATGATCTGTACAAAAGTAGACGTACGGTTGGCAGAATGAATAAAATAAGTTTGTGTTTAATTTTCAACTTTAGAATTACGTAATATGGTTGTAAATTGAAAACCTTAACATCAATAGGGTGGTCCATAAGGTAAATGTATCGACATACTTTTAATTAATGGATATTGATAACTGAGCAATAAATTATGTTTAAATACAACAATACAATTTATTAAATTATTATTACCACAAAACGACATAATTCAGTCCACGTTTAAGATAAGACAATTGAATATTTTACTTCTTCATTACATACTATAATTACTATTATGTTTCGAAAGTTGGAGTTTTAAGTTTAACCAGGTTCCGTTAAACGAATTCTCTTTTTAATACCCATAACTTGAACCTTCGCTCGACAAATAGGTATGCTGACACTATCCCACAGCACCAATCTAATTTCAAACCCGAGTTTGTCCGGGTCCTGGTGTTAAAGAGACCATTTTCCATCCTTTCTAGCAGCACGTAAGAGGCGAACAAAGGCGAAACGGGCCCAGCAAGACCACAGGCAGTAGAGTGCCCAGCAGTAACTTGTCCGGGTAGGGATCCACCACCTTACCTACTACTCATGTGGCCAAAATGACAATGTCATGTTCCTGTCCGGAGGGTACAGTATCCGGCGGATTCAAGCAACCTAATGGTTATCACCCGGCCGCAAGACAACGATGAAGTGCCTAAATTATCTATGATTTCAAGCCTAAAGGCTGCGGTTATTTCTTACAATCAGGGGAGCTTCGCGCTTGTTCGCTGTGTTTCGTCATAAAAAAGTAAATTACCAACTTTTTCATAGTATATGCTTAACGCCAATGGAACAAGCTACTCGATAAAACATGCGGACAATAGGGACAAATTTATATGTACCTAACTAGTAGTGATACTATGCTACACAAGTAGAAATGATTTAGTTTCCTATTTGTGTGTAAATTTTTAGTAAATCTTAGTGATTTCGTTAATTGTTTTTAACATATCTTAAAAAAACTATGTAACTTGTTTTCAAGTCTTTGACCGATTGACAGCAGCCTTAATAACTTATCTTATGTGCTTTATACAAAATAATAAATGCCAGTCATCGCTCTATATTGAACAATTAGCTAACTATGGAATGACGTTTATTACTCACACGAAACTCCTCTTAATATTGACAAAAAATAATATTGATTCAGTTAAAGTATCTTGCAAAATTGTACGTCATTACGTAAAAAGCATCTAATATTTATAATAGGAAAAGCTTTATAATGGGATTTTAGTAGTTTTTGAATCTCATTTCCAAATAAACTGAGATTCGGCCACGTATCCAATCACACCCAGTCTCCAAAGAAGTTAAAAACTGACTGAGTCGTTATATTATAATGGGTTAATGGTGTGATATTATCTTTTTCTTACCACATTTTAATAGTAATTGTGCAAATGACGGATCTTGCTTATCAGCAACAATATAAATAACACCTGACAGCTGCAAGTAAGCAAAATATTAGTTAAATCAATAACAAATAATTCTTCAACTTTCATACCTATACCAATTTGACAGGTGTCAAATTAAAGGAACGTTGGACTGTGCTACTAATATTATGAATGCGAAAGTTTTTAAAAAGTGATGGATGAAACTTTACAGAAATATAGTTTATACATCAGAATAATATATATGTTAAAGTTCATAAAAAAATGTTAATTGGTACGAGGGCAAAGCCGCGAGTGGAAACTAGTATAACATAAAGCAAAGGTCTGAATTCCATTCACCTTATTCAATTCTCCAAAGACAATGATATGTGACGCAAAACTATCAATAGACAAATACAGTCTATGCTATACACAGTCGTACCAATTACGTACGCGGACAATGCATGTTTAACTTTGGTTTAACTTTTATTAAATCTCATGCCCCTGTACACTTTGGCAAAGCATTGCTGCCAAACGTCTCAGACTCTTATTCCTACCATATTTCAATGCACTTTTCTCTAACTTATTAATTCACGGCGTATACTACTTAATATAAACTTTATTTACTGTAAAAAAAAACATTGGCTACCATGGAAATTTTATGAAAATCCGCTAGACTCACATATCCCGTCTAGCCAGTTACAATCTTATATATATAAAAATAAATCTCTATTTCTCTAAGTCATCGCATCACGCATGAAAGAATGGATCAACTATGCTCATTATTTTTTGTTGTATCGGTTATTGTCAGAAGCTTCCTAGTAAGGACATGAAAAAAATTCATAGTAGGGACGCGATAATCTCTGTCGAGTTAGTAGCTAATAAAAATGTATGTGGAACAGTATAAATATTTTATGCAAATATTTTACGAGGAGGAGGCCTACGTTAAGGTAGGCTCTGGCTCCTTTCCAGATTAACGCCGGCATGACGAAAATAATAATACTCTCTAGAAAACGCTACAAGGAAAATCTTATACCAAGCCAAATCAATACAGAACATTCTAACTATTAACAATTATACTATTTCATCAGCCTAGCCTTGTTATGATTTGAATACAATTTCATCCATTATAGTCCTTTGAACTTGGGTCTTTAACTACATGCGCGTTAATTTTCATTAAAATCAGTCCAACGGCTTAGCCGTGAAAGAAAAACACGTAGACAGACTTTTGCATTGATAATATTAGTAAGGACTTATAAAAAGTCTTAACTATCGTTAAGTATAGAGGTGTTTGTATAAGTTTTAGAAACTAAATACGTATAAAAACTTAACATCTGTCTGGAATCGAATACGAGTCTCGTTAGCTATCGAGAGCATGACGTTTTGTGCAAGTCAAATAATTAGATAAATCATTAAAAAACTCTACCACTTCATAATGTTTATTATTTTAGTTTGACTTTAGTTTCAAACTTATTTAAGAAAAAAATGTAAAATATTGTACTAAAATTTGTACTAGAGATAAATGCTTCCATAGTTTAGCTGTTTAGACACAGCAGTAACTCACAACTCAATTGGTACAAATGAGAATATTTAAAATTTGAGCTATAGGTAGGTACTTATTAAGCTAGACAAAATGAATAGCCTGCTCTTGATTTAAGAAAAAGCAATTATCCGGAAAAGCTGCTTTATGAAGTAAATTTCAATCTTTAGCAACATTTTTGAGAGCCTCAACTTTCTCGCATACATTCTCTAGTTTATAGCTTAATCACACTACTTTTTTATAATTACGTTTTGGTAGATTTCCGGTGACACATAACTTCTAACCTATGTAAGCGTCAGTCGTCTTGTAGAGCTAGTCTATTAGCAATAAAAATTGTGAAATCATACCATTTCCTAAACGTTTAAGATTTATGTACTAAATTGAATAAATTAATGTTAGAATTTCACAAAAAATGGCGTCAGAGTTATAAATTACATTACGTAAAACTAGTTGCGTACGCGTGTGTGTGTCAGACGCGTGTGTGCGTGTGGCAAGCAGACTGCAAGGCGCTTGCGTCGCAAGCAAGCCAACTGCATACTATTACAAAACTGTTGAACCTAGATTTAAATACAAGTCTATCTAGGTGTGATGCTATGAAAGTTAATGAGTTGTTTAACATACGGTTATATTGCAATATATACAAAAATATTGGGTAATAATGTTTTATGTGTAAAAATGTTAGTAGTCGTTTTCTAACAATTAGCTCGAACGGTTATTTTTAACTTTAGCGCTATTAAACTAAATTTGGGGAAACATAACCAATATTTTTATGTAATGTTACTTTCTAATGATGAAATAATTATTTTAGATCTAATAAAAGTTCGTAACATAGATACCTAGTATATATTCTAATATCCTTAAGTAAGGGAGTTAAAGTAGCAGAAAAACTTTTTAGGTATAAAAGTTTTTCTGCTACTTTAACTCCCCAACCGAAACAGTATAGTAACGAGCACACTATGACCATTGGAATAAATATGACTATCAAAATTAACATAGAGTTCGAAAAAAATTGCTCTTAGACCACGTAATTGTCAGTGCCTCTAGCGGATAGTGACGCAACTAAATATTAGCATTTGTTAATTGAAAACAAAAAAAAACTCTTTATTGTGTACCAAATACATTATCTTCTCTTTTATATATATATATATATATATATATATATATATATATATCAATTGCTGTTCGTTAGCTTCACTAAAACTAGACTAACAAACCTTTAACAGCAGGACTGATTTGGCTAATTATGGTTTTTAATTATTTGTGGAAGTCCAGGGAAGGTTTAAAAGATTAGAAAAAAGGAAAAACTACGAGGAGAGTAGGAAAACAACATTTTAAGTTTTCCTATACAAACGCATCTATGGTCTGGCGGTCCAATTGTTGGTCTTGACTGCAAAAGGTCCCGGGTTCGATTCTCGGGTCGGGCAACAAAAAGAAAATTTGGTTTTTCCAATTTTCTAATTAAAAAGATGTTGCCCGGGATTGGATATGTGCCCGATTGGCGATAGGCTTGCCACCTATCACAGTGTGGGACTTAGTGTCTTCGGCTAGTCGTGGGTGCCTTGGTTGTGCCTGTGCCTACCTCTTCGGGGATATGGGCGTGAAGATACCTATACAAACAGAAGGGGCGAAACGAAGTTCAACGGGCCAGCTAGTAAAAAATATAATAGACATAACATTATATAAAACTTAGAAACTACGTGAACAATAAACAATAAAGGCTATCTTATAGCTTAATCAGATATCTCTTCCGGTCAATTTTATGTTAAGAAAATACATTCACAAAATTGCAAAAGCTCTTGTTTACGTTATAGATATATTATGGAACTAGCCCCAACTTGAAATCACAACGATTCTAAAGTAGTTTCACTTCAAAAACCGTATCAAAATTCGTTGCGTAGTTTTAAAGATTTAAGCATACACAGGAACATAGGGACAGAGGAAGCGACTTTGTTTAATACTATGTAGTGATACTATCAACTAATCACAGAGGCTCATGATAAAAAGCATTTCCAAGATGGGAAACCCCATTTTTTATCATTGTATATTATTAAACGAGTGATAGTAGGTAAGACTTTAGTAAGATATTAGCGGAGGTATAATAACTATGACGTGTCGTAACTCCAAATCACATTATGTGCCTTTTTAGTTAGCACTTAGCAGGTAAATTATGTATTGATTACCTAATATGTATATAAAAAATATTGTAAAAGACGAGCTGTTACCCGCGACTTCGCTCGCTATAAATTGAGATGTAAGCTATCCTATCTTTCAAGTTAGGTCAAACTGCACACGGTGTGTAAATTTGATTGAAATCGGTTAAGTAGTTTAGTGGTCCATCGCGGACAAACAACATGACACGTAGTTTACATACATTAAGATACCTATTCAATGTTCGTTCGACCCTTACACCAGTTATATACACCAGAACACCCACGGCTAGCCGAAGACACTAAGTCCCACAACGTGATAGGTGGCACTGGGCACATATCCAATCCCGTCTAACCTTATTTTTGTTGGAAAATTGAACATATACATTTTCTAGTTTTTTTGTTATTCGACTCCTGGGATCAAACCCGGGACCTCAAGAAGTCAAGTTCGAGACCGGACCGCTGGACCACAGAGGCCAGTCATATATGTGCCTACCTACGTAATGGTAGTAGGTAGGTAGACACCTACATCTACATTCCAAGTCGCTCGTGTAATATTAGATTAGTGTCAAAAGTCTCCGAAATCGGCGTATTTGTATGAAACCTTAGCGTTTGATACTCTGGCTACTCGCAAGGGACTTGTCATGAAGATATGCGTCTTACCATCTAAGCGTTACTATTCGAAATCAAGAGGAAGCTTAGATCAGTAATTAAACTTTATTTGGATATTGGTTGCGCGGACAAAGTCGCAAAACTTAGCCTAATGTGATATGAAAAAAGTTTGAGGGAGAAGCCACGGTTCTTATAAAGGTGACGGTTTTAATTTTTAATATATAAAAGCCAACACTACAACTTTTATTTGCGGGTAGGACAGGAGAAACCAAGTGAACATGTTAACTACATGTATCACTCGTTCTCAGAATGTTACATTCTAATTACACTAAATGGTATTATTAGCAATACATGTAGGTACATTTGGCGTGAACTATGTTTCACAGTTTGTTGGAGAGATTATTTTGAGCTGAGACTAGACTTGCTAATCTAATATTAAACAAATTTAAAACGTGTATGTTTTTAAATTGTTAAATTCGTAGCAATTACGGGTACTATGCTTAAATACCTTCAGTCATTCCTTAGAACACATGTACACATGTACGCACGTGCAAAGTCTGTTTGTAACACTTTCACGTCTAAACCATTGTACCGATTTCGATAAATTTGATATGCATATACATTTAAGTTCAAACATAGTCTACTTTTTTAAATATCAGCTCCCAAGTCACAAAAATGAGGGGCGAAAGTTTGTACGGAAATCTACGCCAACGAAGTCGCGTGAAGCAACCAATATCTAACGCTTTAGATATATACCTGCTAAGCGCTAGACTTCAGATCCAGGATGTAGATACGTAGTAGGTGGTAAACGGTTTTGCAACGTGTGTGCACACTGTGGCACATTTTATCTTTCCTGTCGCCACGACGTCAGCGCTTGCCCAATTCTGTCCTGGTTTAGAGACAGCCAGTTATTTACTTTGATTAATTTAAATTAATACTGAAATTTTAATTTTTTCCCCCGACAAAACCTACTTGTAATGTAGCTATGAACCATATCGATCACCTGAGCTTTCAGACAAAAAAATCAGCATTGAAATCGGTCCATCCATTCAAAAATCATGCCACAAATAGACACACAGACACGCCAAACTTGTAACACCCCTTTTTCCCGTCAGGGTTAAGAAAAACTATATAAAAATATTCAAAACTTCAAATATTTCAACGCTCAAGAAGGAAAAATGTACGAGGTAAAGTCCATTAAAATCACCAGTGTTGCCTAGTTAAAAGTTGTAAGAATCCCGAGGTGAACAGGTCCACTGATCGAATGGTATGACAATCATTCAATTTCTTAACGAGGATTGTGACGCGATTTCAGTTCGTAATTCCTCTGTGTCCTACTTAGACGCACGTGGTTAATTGGCACTCATTGCATTTATTCACCACCAGCAGAACCCGACCTAGCCGTTTAATTGTTAGTCGTCAATCTTAAGCATAATTATATAACTCAACTGCGCAAAATAATTTATAAAATGTCCTTTGCAGAAATATATTACTTACGTAATATGAATTAATAATTATGTTCACGGCTATTAGCAAATTAGATACTATTCATAATACATAGTTGCCAATAAACGGAAAATAAATAAACAAAATTGTATCTTGCATAAAATTACAAATTTGAGTTTGAACTAACTTTAACATTAAAATTACAAAGTAACAAACGTCTAATAAACGCGAATTTCTTACCGACTTCATATTTGTGAAAGATGCCGTTCTCCTGAAAAGTACCTTTTTGTACACTTTTCAACCCTTTTTGTAAACCAACCCTTTTTGTAAACTTTTCATAAATACCCCAAATTGTAATGTTTCGGAATCACTAAATCCGATAATTGGTTCCTAAATGAAGTAATGCGAGATAGATAATGTATACAGAATCACTCAGTAGGTATATCAACTTGCCACTTGCAAAGGTGATAGAGGTAAGATTTAGGCTCCATTGCTTGTTTTGGCGATCTATGTATGTATTTTCTAAAAAAATATCTAGACTACGCGGCAATGAACTTCATCTGCCTTTAGACATATTTCAATTAAACATGTCTTAGATTCTAGCTGGATTGCTACTATTACTGTACTTACTACCAATAAGTAATAAATTAATCAAAACTGATATCAGCATTCTTTTGTGATGAAAAACAGATAGTAAACCAAAAAATATTTTAAACTAGCTGTTCGCGCGAACTTCGTTCCGCCCGTTCAGTTTGTATGGGAAAAATTAAAATGTTGTTTTTTCCAGTTTCCTCACA
>NJDD01007340.1:64142-96553 GCA_002245505.1 Calephelis nemesis
TTCAACCTCCAGTGCAAGGGTGTCTACGACGCCGCCATCTTCGCCCGCCTCGACCGAATTTGCGACGACTGCTACAATCTATTTAGGGAACCCCAGCTTTATACACTCTGCAGGTAAATCTCGTTCTTTTTTAGGGATGGCAGAGATCTTTTTAAACATGGCAAACAGATACGCGTATTATTGGCCAAAAACCAGAGTCTATTGTATGTAACTGAGAAAAATATTATACTAATAGTTCTTTTTTTCAAATTAAGTTTTATAGTTTACCTTTTAAGAATAATAAGAACTTATAGTGAGTCGTTTAACTTCATATAAATAATCACCTAGTTTTTATTATTATTTTTAAAATGATTTTGTAATTATTTGTATTTGTTTCATTATGTTATTAAGTCCTAAGACTTTAACCGTTATTGACTATGTCATTAAAGTTATAGACACGTTTAAAAAGATCTTTTGTAAAATCTTCGTGATGTTTTTCAGATTGTTTATTTTTAATTTCATACCTTAATTTTTTGTTTTATTGTTGGGGCACAGGAACGACTGTTTCACGACAGATTACTTCAAAGGCTGCGTCGAAGTTCTACAAGAGACGGATCAACTTGATACTTTCAAGGTGTATATAAAACAATTACACGGGGCAGATCCAGGGATTTAGGTACCCGAGATTGGTTATAAGTCTTACTTCGGCTCTGGGATTTCTATCCGCCTTGCATGATGCGTTCCTAACTAAATCTATTCTATTTGAATTTTAAACTAAAACCTATATTTCTATCGCTGACTTGACAACTCTTTTTTTAACTACACTACTTTTTTCAATTGTCCCTTCCGCACATCCGTACTAAAATACTTATGAATTTTCACATTGTATTTTCACTTACTACTACCAATTTGCCGTTTCAAAATAAAACGTATCTCATGTTATATAATCGGTAGAATGCAACTTCAAATAACATCGCAATCTAAATTTCCTTCCATTTCATTTTCAACTTTAGAAGCCTCACGGCTCTTTAAAAATAAAACACATGTTTTGTTGTTAACTTCAAATAAAAAGAAACATCTTGTAAAATTAACGTCGTAGGTATATCTAATATATGAAAAGCTACACTAAAATTTCACCCCTATTTGCAAATAGTCTGAGAGAGAGAAGGGGGAGATATTTACTCCAAATATATTTTTTTTTAATACGTAATTTCGAGTTGACAGTTATTTCCTCTTATTTTAAGTTTCATTAATGCTAGTTGTACCTATGTAGCTAAAAGGCCCTTTCCTCCCCCCAATTCAAACTTCCAGTTTTAATCGCTATTGGGGATTTTTGTGGTAGTGGTTGAAATTTGACAAGTATTTTAATATAATTAATCCTACTGCATAACAATAATAACATTTAGCTTTCTGCACACTGCTATATGCTCAAGAAGGGGTATCTTCGCATATTATTACATAGAAAAGCACTAACCGCATGTACCTACTTACACTTTAAAATTTGTTTAGGAATGTAATAATTAGTGGATACACTTTTTTACTAACCAACAATTACACTATTAAACTCTGTTACATTTAAAACATTGTACCTAATATTTAAGTAATTGTTCACAAAGGCGATCTTATCGTTTCAAAGCTTTCTGAATATATTATTAGATCAATAAATAAATAAGTGCCTGCATATCTTAAATGTCTCATAGAAAAAATATATAATATGTTGTGGAAGTTATCGACACTTCTGAAATCTGTGCTTCTGAATAAAAAATATTTTATCTGTAATCTATAACTTGTCAAATAGTTTAAAAGATCAAATTTAACTTATAATCTTCAGCTATCAGCCTTTGTAAAAAGTACTGAATCTTTTACCGTGACTAGTCAACTCAGAAGAGTAATTAATATGCGAGTACCAGTAATTAGTATGGGAGTAATATTAATATACGAGATTTAAGTATAGTATGTATACTATACTTAAATCTAATATTGAGTCAAAAATCATCTTTAATATTTATATTAGAACTACTTCTATATTTATACGTCATAAAAGAAAAGACGTGGCACTTTGACTATTTTAACAAAGTAATCTTTAAGCTTACTCCTCTACTCTTCCAAATTTCACTTTTATGCTCACACAATAACTAAGGCATTCATATTAATTCATATTTATATTTTCAGGTCGAAATGTTTCACTTCGCCCTACTTCAAGGGTTGCATGGAGTCTTTGTACCTCTACGACGAGGAGGAACAGTTAGATCAAATGATCGACTTCATCGGGAAACGCTAACATGCACACAGTCAGCTCAACATTTCGCGCCATTTCTTGACACATGACGCCATCTTGATACCAGAGAGAATAAAAACAAAGCTAAATTCAACAAGGTAAACTCCATCGCTTTGCCGACAAACACAGCAGAAACAATAAAGTCAAGTTCCTCCAGATTGACGTCTGCTTTCTATCCTCAACGTATTCTAGTCTTATCGCAACATAAGTTTTTATGTTTGCAACTAATTATAATGTTATCATAATTTGTATTAGATAATGTGTATATTAAGAATACATATTAATTTGTGTTAAGTGTTGTAGGCTTCGCAAGCTATGAGAGTGTAAAATATATTAAAGATTTGTTTTAGATATCATCTCCTAGGTTTAAAATCCTGAGGCAGAAAAAAAAATTCCGGTTTTGATGCTGGTCATCTGTATTTTTTTTATCTGTCTCATAAAAAATGTATATCTGACTGAGATTTCCGTATGTTATCAATAAGAAAGCATTCCAAACACAGTATTTAAAGAATACTTACGCTTTTTTTGAAATTTTTCTACTAACGTATTACCCGTCTAAGTATGTATTTCAAAATGTATTAGCAAAGAAATAGAGTAACTTAAGCATATAATTAGTTGTCTATAGTCTAGATGTATACTTTTCAAATCACACAAGTGGCTTAACATACAAATATTTCTCTTCAATTGCTTTGACTTCTATCCAATTTTAGTTAAGTCTTGCGAATATAACTTTTATTACACTGACGTCAAAACAGTAGTTCGAGTACACAATAGGTTTTATATGAAAATAAAAATATATAGATTAGACCATAGATTAATTTTTATTGATTTATCGCCATGTCCATGAATGAAGTAAAGCCGAGTTTAATTAGTAATTAAGTATTTAAATAGATTTATTTTTATATACATACTTCTGAGCTATTTATTTTTTACTTTTACGGTTTATTTATTGAGAAACTGATTTCTTGCAATTGTAGAGATTACCAGTGTATTTTTTTATATATAAAAGCCTTTCTCTGATTTATCTGTAAGTTGCGGTTTATACTTATTGACTGTTAGTTTCAAATTCTTCTCTGTACACGAATCTCAATTTTTTAGCGTTTCTTCCCTCATAACATTAACACTGGCCGCTACGCATTGTCGTTTTTAAAATTTATGAGGGTGTACGAATTTTGATTTTAGAACATTTAGAGAAATGGTGCCAGTTACTGTCCCAAGATATTTATAGATATAATAACGAATTTAACTAATAAATGGGATGTAAGAATTTGTAGACCTGTGAAATTATTATATAATGAATTAGTAAAATTATTTATCAATTTGTATAAATTTTGTATAAAACAGCTAAGAAACGCTACGGGTTCCATGAAATATATAACATTTTGAAAGTCCTTTTGTGAATTTTATTTCTATTAACAGTCAAATTTTTTTTCAATCCTGACATAGTCACATAGTGACCAAGAGTTTGTAAGAACTTTCTGAAACACTTCACAGCACCGATGTAACGCGGCAGGAATATCTAAGCCGAGAGCACGTGCCTGGCGGAGTCTCTGCACAGCATCATATCGCACGTTCATTCAAAGGACGAGTTAAATCAAAATTAAGTTTTTTTAACCATGAAATCTTATACTGATAATTAAAGCAATTCGTGCAAAATGTATCCAAATATCGAAAATGCGTAAAGTTTATTTTCACTTTTTCACTTCCACCGGCACTACAGGAGTTCAACCCGCTTATTTTTTTTTTTGAAAGACTAATGTGTTGCTAACCTCGCAATGTTTAAAATATCACCGGACTTTGTGGACAAGCAGAATTCTCAGCAAGAGACATTATTTCTTAAATGGATTGGACTGTTCCCTACAACGAACGCCAGAAACAAGGGTTAAGTCTCCCGGAAAACCGAACCTCGATTTGGTGCTGCATTCTGGTTACTGGGTGGGTTAAATGTAGGGGCGCCGACGGTGTAGAATAGTGTCTTGTGTGTGGTTGTGCTGGAATTAGAAGCGATGACAGCTATCGGATTGGACCTTCTTACGAAACCGTTCTCTGCTACGGGTTGCCTGGCATGTATGTAGTTGGTCAAAATTTCTCTTTCTTCTTTTCGTTGTAAAAATATATATGTAAAACGCGCCAATAATCTTGTCTCATTAAGTACAAGCGCTAGTCAGATCCTGTAAGGGAAGCATAAAAGGAGCATATTGAAATACCACCAACCGAAATCTCAGCGAAATAAACTGGTAAACAAAACCACCATAATTTGAACATAACTAAATTTTGTTAAATAAAACTTCGTTTATAAAACCAACAACCACGACCAGCTATTTTTCATCAAAACAACTCATTTAATTTTTATTACTTTCTTTTTTATTGAATTTACAATCTTTAATACAATTGTCCAAAACTTTTACAAACTCAGACCAACCGTTTTATTCAATATTTTTTTTCTAAAATTTCACTTAATATTTTTATTAAAGATATATGTTTTGTAAGATATAATGTCAAAAAATTCCTAATCTGCTTACCCCACAATAAGTACTACATTATAAGACAGAGCTTACCCAAGATGATACAAGGTCATTATCTTGTGAGCAATAAGGTCGACTTTCATGACGAAATCCTAAATTTCAGCATAAAAGTGATCCAAAATGTCAGCCTATTTAGCCTTCTCCAATAGTAGCTCTTTCATATTCATATACTCAAATAGGATCACTGGCAGTGTCCTCCTGATTCGTTGGAAATGCACCCTATTTGTACCAAGACTAAATTGGTCAAGACAAAATCGCCCGTGTTGGTCCGGGCTCCTTTGCGGAATAGACCATCTGCCTTCCTGCCAGGCAGCTCGTAAAAGGCGAGCATAGGCTTACCGTCACTAACACTGTGACATTTGACTAGGTGGTAGAGTTTCGCAGCGACTCACCCGGATTGGTACCACAGCCTTACCTATTCCTGCTGCCATAACGTCATGACGTATTCCGGTTGGGAGAGCAAGGTATCCGGTAAACTTACTTTTGCTCGAGGCCTAACATCCTAGCCCCAGGTTGGCAATTACCACCTTTGGTGTCTCTAAGCGGTGTGAATTTCTTACCATTAGGAAATCCGTCTGCTTGTTTGCCTACCAATAACATAAAAAAAATGCCGATAACCTCAAGCACAAGCCTTTGTCCCGATGCGATACGTGGAGTGCTAGTATATTTTTTATGTGATAAAACAACGTACAAGCACACTGCTCTCCTTATGGAAAGAGACAAACCCATTAATAATAATAATAAATATCCCTGGACAAATCACACGAATTAAATCTAACCCCAAAGTAAGCAAATTATATGCTTGTGTTATGGGTGTTAGTCAACGATTCTAATACATAGAAATACTTAAATAGATACCAGTATATAGGTATTTAATAAACACCCAGACCCGGAAATGCAGACATCTAAATGTCCATCACACAAATGCATGCCCCCGTCGGGAATCGAACCTGAGCCTCGCGCTTGGTCGATGTTGTTAAGCGTGTACGTTAGCCACTCGCCCAACGAGGCTATCTACCATTGACTATTGACACCATAAATGTCAAAGGCGTGACAGATTGTCCTAAGTCCTTTTACTTAGCGGACTCGGACCAACATAGGGATATTGAATATTAAAGTTAACAAAATGTACCAAAATCAAAGCTTATGCTAAATATCTAATATGTATTATGATTGGTGTCTTCAGTCGACGAGTCACAGACAGTCGACAGTCACAGAGTTAATAAATTTAGTACAAATGAATGTTGATATGGCAAGCACCATGTTCGTTAGACATCTCCAATATATTTAATCTCTTTATAGTTTATAGAGCCAGTGCCACGGGTGTATGTAAGTATGTTTAAATTTTTAACCGACTCCAAAAATTAGGATGTTCTCTATTTGACTGTATTTTTTGTATGTTTGTCACGCGATAACTCGATCAATTGCCGGACGATTTTGATGTTTCTTTTTAGAAAGATAGGTCATGATTTCGAGATTTTCGATTCTGATATTAATGTTATCACGATCCGAAAAGTGGTTTTTGAGTTATACTTAATATGTAATTAATATTTTTTTCACTTATGTTGACGATTGACGTCGTCAATGATGAAAAAACATGCAGTATAAAATAGTGCTTAAATCTTTCGCTTATTTTAATGGCCTCATAATTGAGAAGGTCGTCAAAGTGAGAGAAAAGTAATTGCATTAGTAAGTACAACTTCAAAACTACTAGTGGGATGTTAATAAAAGGGGTTTCAACTTTTGTGACTTAGTCAACCGCCGCCATTTTGTTTTTTTAAAAATGGCGGCACACGATAATTCGTAAAAATATGAAAAACTTGTACAAACAAAAAAGTATTTGGGTCAACACATCCTATAGCGTCACGTTGCTGAGTTATATAATTTTGTTGATTTGGGCCAAATCCTCATCATTTTGTTTTGAAAATAGCTCTCCTATACATATTTGTAAGAATTATAGTGCGCCGCCATTTTGAAAAAAAACACAAAATGGTGGCCAGGCACTAAGCCAGGCTTCATACAAAAAAGTTCAATCCCCTTTATGTGGGCCATTTCCGAATCTTGTGCTATCTTTCTAAGAATTATTAAATCGCGACGTGATACCCTTTGAAATAATTGGAGCCAGTTTTCGCAGTTTCTTTGCGCTTGATAATTTTAGCTAGAATTAGGCTTGAACATGCCAGATTAAGGTTCGGTATTGTAAGCCTATTACGTATTATATATTTAAATAATCTGACGATTTAATCGTATTTATACTTTATTTATTAAATGTTTCTGACCCGCCCACTCCCTTACATCCTACGTATCTTACACATACAAAAAAAATCATATATTTTGATGGAGGCGTTTAACAAAGGAAAAAGGACAGCAAAATCGTGTAACTCCTCAAGTATTGCCCTTCGGCTCCCCCACTTCTTTAAGCTATTTTAAATAAAACAATAGAATTTTAATAATGATATATTTGGAATAGACTATACATATCATTTAAAACTATTTAGTTTTACAATTGTTATCACTATATAGAACTTTGTTATTTTAGTAAATATGAGACGTATTATTATTAACAATCCTAAGGTTCCCTAAACTTGAAGACACGACTGCCCTTAATTACCAAATCAAACGAGAATTTGTCGACTTTGGTAAATTTATTAATGGCATCCTTTCAAAATAAAATTAGGCGGAATTTTGACTAAAAAAATCTAAGTTAATGGATTCACAATAGCCTAAAAATTAGCGTATGCAAAAAAATAACCTTCTTTCTGGCAAACAGTCCTTACCTTACAAGTATGTAAGTTAGGAACTTTACAGGACAAGATTACAACTCTCGGACATATGAGGTGGATATAACACTGCACCGCACACCGCCCAGGTTTGCGTTGAACTTTGTACTGAAAAATCTCGCCTAATATTCATCTAAGAGTTTCAACACATTGAGTAAACATTAGGTTTACAAAGTGAATTATATATATCTAATTAAAAGGAATGGCGAAATCGCTTCGTTTCCGTTTATAATAATTTAGCTATAATATTGGCTAATAAAATATTGAACAAACTATGAAAGTGATAATTTAGTCATACTATGTAATCATTATGCTAAAATCGACAAAGACAGCTCAGAAGAGAGCTATATTTGTAACAAAATCTAGCACTACAACACATGTTAACAAGATGCCCTCATCAAATAAAACAAAGCTAATAGTAGTAGTAGTATTAAACTACCCACATCTACACAAAAAATAATAAAGTTCACCACCATATTATTTAACATTTATTCCGAATTTATAAAATATTGACCTGAAATAAAAAAAGAAATTTTCATACAAATAAATAACTAAATACCCGAAATACCCGCAGTATCATTCTGGTTTGAACTATGTTTGGTTAAACTTCTTGTTAAATATGTTTTAACTTTTAACCTTTTCTTCTACCTTTTACCTTTAATAATCGCATGTGTATATGCATTCACATATACACTTATTAAGAAAAAATCATAATAGGTAAATTTTTAAGAATATTTACGGGACTATTAGAATATAAACATAGAACATTGTTAAACTATGTTTTTATGGTAAACTTCTTTGATATTCCATAACGTAAATCGTAAGTGTAAACAAACACTAACTTACTCACTAAGTTATTTTAATCAACCAGTCTTATAAATCAATCACACTGTCAGATATATTATTCATCTCACATCAATTTATTGCAATTTTACGTTCTAAAACTTAATCAACTCAACAAAACAGTCAAATGTATTAACTCTATTGCAAAATGTCATTTTTAAAGCCAGTATGGCCAGCCTTTTTTCAGTTTCCTAATAAATACCAGCGTTGGCGGGATTGGCTATGTGCCCCGGTTGGCGATAGGCTCGCCACCCATCACAATATGGGGTTTAGTATCTTCGACTAGTCATACTAGTGGGTGCCCTTATTGTACCTAAGCCTACATCTTCGGAGATACGGGCGTAAAGAAGTTATGACAATTCTGTTTTGCTTACACTAACAATAAAATATTAAGCTACCCGCAGGTACTAAGGACCTATTATTTTTTATGTGATATGACAGCGAATAAGCACATGACTCTGATGGTAAAAGCCAACCGTGGCCTAAATATACCATACATGTTAGAGGTACGGTGCTGTCCTGTGGTATTTCTGAATACATAAATGTATGCTCAACGGAGTATAACGTTGTCAGTGTTGTTTAAAAGTTAATTTTCAAACGTAGTAACTAATTTTAATTTAAATAAAACTATTTTTTTAATTAACCAAAAAATTTAGAAGTACTTGTAATATTTTTAGCTCGAATCTAAGTATACTACAATGATGAAGGAGATGTTACAAATAAATTTAGATAAAAAATTAACGTTGTATTTAGTTATAACATATTTTTTCAAAGTAATTATACAATAACCACGCCATAATTTTGTTGAGCGGACACAACCTTGAAAACCGTCAAAATTTTATGGCACAAAATAATATATTGTCTTAAATATTGAGCCTAATACATGCAATATTAAACCCTTTGTCATATAATATTAAACGTAATAAAACATTATAGCAAGTTTAAAATATAGCTTTCATTGTTTTATAAAATTCTCAATCTTTTGCTTCTGGAATTTGTAACGACAATAGTCATTTTTTATCTTGACATTTAAAAAGGTGTAATCTATCAAAATATGGTTTGACATTTTACTACACTACTATACTTGTAAATAATAAATAATAAGATTTTTTATTTCTAGCACAAAATAATATTTTCTACATTTTATTATGGCAATCGAAATATTTGGTGAAATTTTAAAGTATTACGAAACGACATATGCTGTTTTAACAATTTTTTTGTAATTTGTGTAATTTATATCTATATCATTTAGTATAACTATCCACTATAACGTAATTTTCTTACACATTCACTTTACATTAATATCACATAAGCATTTATAAAATAAAGGAAATAAGTATAAATTTATTATGTCCAAAACCTTTACATATTTTAAAATAAGATTTTTTCAATCGAAAAGATACTTAAGAAAATGAAAATAAAAATCGGGGGATTTAAGAGTAGAGTAATCTCAATCAATACTCCAATTATAAATGTCGTCTCCCTGTTTGTTACGCTTTGACGGCCAAACTGCTGAAACGATTGTGATAAAATTTGGTATGCATAAAGCTGAAGGCCTGATACTTTTTTAAAAAATCAACCGTACAAGGACTTTAATAGGGGGTGAAAGTTTGTATGAAAATCATGTTGAAGTTAATCAGAAAAAGGTAATAATAACTCGTCATATATATACCCTAAAAACTGTCATTCATATTTTACTTTGTTCAATTCGCGTATGTTAATATGCATATATTTACACTATCGTATCGATCGTATACTACAAACGGCTAAGACTAAAAGGAAAATAGAATGGGAAGAACATATTTATGGAAAGAAAACAGCAAACAAGTGCGCTTTCCTGTTGAAAGCAATAGGCACCATCGACATTACAGGTGCGTCGCTGTCCTTTGATGATGTTAGGACATTAGCTGGCAGTAATATATATAGACCGGAATAACATACATAAGAAATAATATCTTATTATACGTCAAATAATCTCTACATGTTGGAGAAATGCGTGTTATCACCAATTGTTAGCTTATTTAATTAAGAAAATTTCATTTCTGGAATGTCATGTTCTATTTATTATTATTATTTACTTATTAACGTTAATAAAGGTTTCTGAGTCAATTTGGAACAAAATATGTTGGGTTATTTATACACTTTTTAATGAACACAGTTACATTTTTTTGCCTTGTCTGGTGTGTATATTTTTTTAGAGCGTACATGTTTTTTGATTTTGCAAATTAAATTGAAACACGACGATATCGGGTACTGACGTTATCTATAAAATAAACTTAATAAATAATTAAGATTATAGGAAATATAGAACAAAGTTGTTACGTTCGTGATTTTGAGACTGTTTCTAAAAGTCGTCCAAACAGACGTCGAAGTGCTCCTCCATAGCTGTATAATTGCTACTTGAAAATCTCATACACTTCGGACATGTGTAGACCTGAAACACAAAAGTGTTTATTCTTACATCAACAGTAAACCAATTCTGTAACAAAACTACAATAGAATAACATTGTTCCAGCGCTGAAATAAGTTTTCGTATACTCAAAACTAGGTAACATTCAAAACAACACATCATGTACTTTTCCACAACATATTCCTTTTCTATATCAGGGTACATGGGCCCAAGTTGTTAAGCAAAAGACAATTGCGAGAACTAAAGTTACGGCGGCAGTGTGTGATATTTTTTGTTCTACCATATCACCATATAAAAGTAGCGTTTTCTGTCATAATCTGACAGAAAACGCTACATTTATAATGCAGCCAATTAAATTATTAGATAATTCCTCTACCAAGCGACAGGACAATCTTACATAAGATACGAAAACAAACTTATACGCTTAAATGAGTTAGCTTTATTAATTAGACTGATGGTTGCATTACTTTTATGTTAATAATAATAATAACACAACAAAAAATTGAATATATTATTCGTGTCCAGAAATTTAAAATGCACTATCATTCACATTATTTTAACTGAACTGCAACACTGAACAAATAATATGTTAGTAGAGCGTCTTTGCTAGAGGCATTTTAATAGTAAAATATATATATTAGTTAACTATAATCACTTCACTCCTTTATTAGGCGTGCTAATAGTTTATGTTTAAATTACCAACACACTACAAAGTTTTTATTCCGTTAAACATTGTTAATATTCTACGCACTAGATAAACCTATTTAAGTTGTTGCTATCTTCTCGTTTTCTTAAAATAGATAAACAAAATCCGTCTTACTACAAAAAAAGGAAACACTCCTTGAACACGTGTTTTATAAAACACT
The DNA here is from genome assembly GCA_002245505.1 of Calephelis nemesis. Lineage (NCBI taxonomy): Eukaryota > Metazoa > Arthropoda > Insecta > Lepidoptera > Riodinidae > Calephelis > Calephelis nemesis. The sequence continues at coordinate 75,824 of NJDD01007340.1, forward strand.
GTTTAAAATTGAGTTCTCAACGAATAACATGGTGCTACGTCATTCACTTGTAGCTCGTTACTGGTTGGATGACAATTTTAAATATTGTTTAATTTACGAAGCGTGTACATTTTTTGGTGGTAAGGCGAAACATATTCAGCTCTGAGAGATTAGTTTGTACATATTTCTATAGACATAAAGTCCATGTATCGAAATATGACGATTAAAATCAGTATACGTCCCGCTTAATTTAACATGTCATAATTGTTCCATCTCTTTTGCTTTTATTATATTGAAAAAAGATAGCATACAACGAAACTAAGTTTGGACAATGTGCGTAAAAATCGGAAGACATCATCTAAATGAAATGACGAGGCCCACTGCTTATTTATCTAACTCTTAATTGTACACAAATTTTCGACAAAAAAATGATCAGTGATAAAAAGAAATGCAGAAAAGTTTCGCTTATATCAGCCAACCCAAAAATTAAAATCTGTGATGAAGCAATTGAAGGCACCATGTACAATAAATAAACATACCTAAGTAAATAACCTAAACATAATAATAATATAATAAGAATAATAATGAGAATGTCCTATTATAATAAAAAGAATAATAAGAAACCTAACAGACAAAAATTATTATGAGTGTTAAGTAATATTCTTTCCACCGCTGCTTGAAGCTAGTCAGAGAAAGGCTACCGCGGATCTCAAAAGGAAGTGAATTCCATAATGTGATGGAACGATAAGTAAAAGAGTTTGAATAACAATGGGAGTACGATACAGTTAAATGAAGTAATTAAGTATAACTAGAACGACACGATTAATTAATGGAGTGTAAAAAATTAAAACAATCACAAAAATAAGTGGTGGCAAAAATTATTAAAAAGGAGGATGAGTGTTCATGCAAAGATGGATAGAACGCCACTTAAGTTGTGCACTAAAGTTGGAGAAACGGTAATATTTGCGAAGACCAAAGATGAAACAATTCAAGAATTTTAGGCCTTCTCAAGTTTATATAAAAGAGTTGCAGTAGCATCGAGAAAACATGAATCCACACATCAAGAATAGGCAGATTAAGAGTTTGAACAAACAAGTTTTTTGATTTTATACAGAAGATTTTTTATATATTTTTTTTAATTTTAAAGAGTCTAGCGAATGAAAAGCGAAATATTTTTTTGCCAATGAAATTAAAATGGTCCTTCAAAGAAAGGTCTGAGCTTAAATTGCCCCTAAGTTGGTAACACTAGAGGAAAGAGGGATCTGAGTACCATTATAAACTATTCACGATAAGCTGACGCAGTCAATGAATTTAGGCATGTGTCTATTTCTTTATCTAATCCATAATGCTACTGATGATCGCCTTATATTTGAGTGGATTAAGTAGTAGAGCAAACGATTTATCCTAAGAGGTAATTGAAAAATCGTCGTTTAGATAATGCAAGGCTCCTATTACACCATTAACATTATTTAATTAGTTTATATAGGTGAGTTATTATGAATATTATTTACAGAATCTTATCTGTATCTGAACATTATGCTAGATCCGCACGTTGGACGCTTTCCACAAACTACAAACCTAAACAACCGCTTGGATAAATTAGGTGCTCTAAACTGCGTTATTCACACGTTTGTGAGTGTGTTAGTGTGTTTTGAACATCGACCACACATCCCAATAGACGCCTATTCTTTATAATTTTGCTTTGAAACAATTATGGCAAATAGCTGAGGTGCGGGGAAGTGAGGGACTGCTTTCTTATTGGCTCTTGCAATGACAACACGTCATATTCATAAACAGATATGTAACATTAGGGATGAGACATATTTAATACAAACAGTATATTTTATCGCTATGCTTATTTTTATTTTATTAAGTGCGACATTATAACGGATTTTATCGCATTTTGTTATAGCACGTCACATCGCAGCTATGCAACTCAACGTCTCAAGGTCACACATTTTTGCGGTTGAGAGTAATATCCGTACTTGAATATATTAGGTCCTTACACCTGTAATTGGCCTTTTGTAGGGGAGGAAACTAAGTCGAATATTTTTAATATAATATATTTATTTTATCAAAGTATGAACCATTTGCCATCTCATAGGTAATTCATTGATCCCTCTACTAAAAAAAAATATTCGAACGGGAATCAATAAAATCTTTGGACGTGGTTTCATCAAAAATTTGAATTTTTTGAATGTCATGAAGCAGAAGTGGCGTAAAGTGTATAAAACAATATTCTGCAAAATGTTGAGATTTAATACAATGTATTTTGAATTTGGAGTTCGGAAACCAATTTTCACGTCTAGTTTCTTTAAACCAAATTAGATTTTTTTTATGAATGAATGAATAAATACACTTTATTGTGCACCAAAACTTACAAAAGAATACACACTTTTCACTTATAATAATATTTAACTTGGGTGCACAAAGGCGGTCTTATCGCTTCAGAGCGATCTCTGCCAGACAACCTTAGGGTGAAGGAGACAATTTAAGTAATTTAAAAACTAAGGTAGGGCTTTATAAAAGAAACTTATTTTAATCTAATAAAAAACAAGTGTTTTATTTCATATAAAACATACACTTTAAATAAAGTACATTGAATATACATAAAAATAATAATAAGCACATAATTACAAAAATACATATATCATACGTATATTACCAATAAAGTAATAATTAATTAAATAAATAAATAATACATTTAAGTAATAAGTTTTTTATTCTATTATCTTGCAGATACCTGACTTAAATGACATACTTATCAAATTGAATTGTTTTTCTTCATTCGAGTAATTCTCACTTGAACTAGAGAATATCGTCAAAATACTGTAAACAATTTAGTATTAAAATTGTCTCAGCCCACAACATCGCCTATTGGAACCAGTGTTGAATTTATATGACCCAGATAACCACCTAATGCACTCTAATGCACTTGAAAGAGTTTATTAAAATCGGCTCAAATATTTATGAGTTATTCTACTCTACCGCGTTCAGTTCAGTAGTTCAGTTTTCCATCGTGTTGGTCCGGGTCTGCTGACTAAAATAGATCACCTGCCCCTCTGCCAGGCACCTCGTAAGAGACGAGCACAGGTAAAACAGGTAATTGTCAACAAGATAACTGATAATAGAGTGGTGTGCAGCAATTTCCCTGGGTAGTCATGCACCACCTTACCCATTCCTGCTGCTATAATGACAGTGTCACATTCCGATTCGGAGGGTAAGGAAGCCAGTAGATTTCCACAATAGGCCTTACATACTGACCATAGGATAGCAACGCACCTGTAACGTCAATGGTATGTATAGGCCATTATTATCTGGTATTATTAAGAGAGCCGTGTGCTTGTTCGCTGACTTCTCACATAAAAAAGAGTAACTATCCAGTAGCCAACTCAAAAGTACGTAGAGTAATAAGTTTTTTATTGTTTCTGTCAGTGCTTAAATTTATCGATAAAATACATAAATACATACATATACACTACCAGTACAAGACCGGTATCCTATTGAGGGTAAATAAATAAAAATGTCGATAAAATAGATTTGCACATTAGTCCATCAGTAGCTGTATGCAAACGAAAGTGATAGCTTAAAAATCACATGTGTAAAAAAGGGATAAAAACACGCATCTAACAATGATATACCAGTATATGATGAACCCAATAAACATCAAATAATTTAAAATGTAATTATGAACTTTATTATTTTTAATCAACCTACGGAAAGTTTTACCATCTTTTCGGTAAATTGAAGTGCGGCTGTCTTTACCGTACCATTTAATTGAACAAACAGTCATTTTTAAATCATTTTTTTATACAATAACGCGACAATGTTTACAGGTCACAAACCTGGTCGATACTGTTCATATCTTTTTAAGTAATAAGCTACATAAGAACAATTACACTTATGTGTTGACAGAAACTGGTTGCCTTACATGCGGCGTCTATTGGGATACATATATGGTCGGTGGTTTTGAAGAAGCAAATGAGAATGACGTCCAGCTATCGTCAGCTAATAACAATTAGTTTTAATTCATTTTATTTTAAAAAAGGGCGAAAATAAAAATAAACGACAACTTTGGCAAAGAAGATAGTGGATGATTAAAATTTAAATTTCTCTTAAAATTCTTCATTATTACACTTAAATGATTCCATGAATTGGTTACTTTTTTATCCCTTTGATATCTGTGTTTGGGATTCCAAATGCTGGGTGTTGCTGGAGTTTTCAGAAAATTATTTTATTTTTAAACCAGGATTTTCATCAACTGAAAATACATAAGGCAGAATTTAATAAAACGCTCACTAACGTGTGGACGAGTGGCAAGCGCTTGCGGCAAATTCTCTTTCATTTGTGTCAAAAACCGACACTCGGTCGGATCGGCTACAAATCCTGACAAACCTTTACAAATCCACCTGAACCCTCTATCCACAAGTTGGTATTTGTAATGGTTTGTGGAATGTTGGCAAGCTTGTGGATTTAACATTAGTAGTGCTCTAAGCAATAATAATAAACATATATGCTTGTATGGCTCAAGACGTCTACTCTGTCTCGCGTTCAGACAATTATTAAACGAGTTGAACAACAAATCCGAAAAGATGAGTTGAAACATAACAGGAAACTGAATAGCCAATCAACAAAGTGGATTTACGTCCATACTATAAATATAATCGTATACGTAAATGCGATAGTGGGGCGCGTCGTTTCACCTTAAACTTATAACTTAGCATTCAAGAACACAAGACACGCTCATTACTACACATACACAAAATAAATACCTCTTATGCTTTTTTCATTCTTAGTGTATTTAATTAAAATATGTGTATTAATTTAAAATACTTTTATTTTGTAACAAATATAACTTATTAAAGTATTATTATTCGTTCATAAATAAATAAATTATAAAATGCAAAACAATTGTTGTCAACAATTAACATAATATGAATAATCTTAAGAGTATTAATCTTGCCACTTATAACATTTTGGAATAAAACTACCTCTGGTTAATCGCTCTTAGACATTTGCCTACCTCTTCAGGGATACAGAGATAATTTTTTGTAAGTAATAAAAACTACAATCTGTGCCTATTACTCGCAATATGTACGAATATTATCGCTAAAATAATAATGTTCAATTCCATAGAAACTCATAAACTGTAAAATATTTTGAAAAACTTCATGTCTAGCCTTTCATATCGTTATGTCCTTACATAATTAAAAGTAAAGTTTTAATTTTAATACCTTGGCAGTGAAAAAAACCGTAATAAGATTGTTTAAAGAATAAAGCAATATTTGCTAAATTAAAAATAAACGTGTTACGTACGTTTACGTTTATGAACGACATCGTATTATATAGTAATGACGTCACTACTTTCTAAATGCGAATTAAATTTAAAGTATTATATTTTAAAGCAAAGGTTTACGAATTTAAAATAAATGTGGTAGTCGCTTGAATATTTGCAACTTTTTAAATAAAAATATTAGCCATGTCGCTAGTGAGTTTAACGTAAAGGTATTCGATATTTCTTCTTTTTTTTAAACATGCTTATATTACTTCTCAGTTAACATTAACTCAATAGGTATTTAAATGTCTGTTTGTTTCTGAAATAGACCTAAGTGTGTCCCCAATGAGTACAACATAACAGGTCAAATAATTGAACTAGAATTTGCTTATTTCATAGTAAGCAAGTGTCAACGTGTTGTTGTAAAAATATGAGTGTTTTGAAGGTGTGGTCGCAGACGGGGCACACGTATCGCAGCGGGGGCGGGGTGCCCGACCGCTCCTCGGTACTCTCCTTCTCTTTCTTCTTCTTACGGACCTTATTTGTGAATAAATCATTTAAATACAGCTTTACTGATTTTCGTGCTAGATGTAACTCTGAAAGGTTTTTTATTATACAAATAATGAAGCATTTCAGAAAGCATCTTAATTAATTATTATAACAGTGTAGAGATTACAATTTTCACAAAAAATTTCGCCTAAAGGTCTAGTGGTCCGTTGTCGGGCTTGACTTCTTGAGATTAGGCAATATGTATTTTTTTAAATTTCTAATAAAAAATAACGTGATAGGATATGTGCCTGGTTGGCAATAAGGCTTGCCTCCTATCACATTATGGGACTTCGTATCTTCGGCTAATCGTGGGTGCCTTGGTTGTGTTTCTGCCTACTTCTTCGGGATAGAGGCGTGAAGATGCTTTATTGAAAAAAATATATTTGTGCGAATCCAATCTGAAGCTCGAATATTAAGCATTCTGGGTAAGTTTGCCAGTAATGTAATATTCTCAAAACCGAAACCTGACAATGACGAGAACCAGTCGTCGTTGAATTGTATGTACAGATATGAGAGAGCTCACCTCGGTGCCTGTGACGTTGGTGGTGACCTTCCCAGTGGTGGTGACACGCGAGGAGCTCACCGCCGATGTGGCGGCGGTACCGTTGGTGGTCACACTCTTGTGCAGACTAGGGTTCCTCTTGCGGACTTCATCCAACTGTTACCAAGCCAACAATCAAACTATAATTAAAACACCTAAATAATAACAACGATCAGTTAATGACGATGTTGACTACATACAAGGTATTTTATTTTACAAAGCATCCCTGGGTTAAAAAGGTAAGAACACAAAAAAATATCATCCAATTTGATCAAACCGTTCCCGAAATTAAACAAGACACACATTAAAAGAAAAAATGTGGGCCGTCACGGGACGCTTGGCAGATGTGAAACATCGACATTATTTTGTAAAATTAGTATGCAAAAAATAACAGATTGTAATAGGAACTAAATATGTCATCATCATCATCATCATCAGCCGGAAGACGTCCTCTGCTGGACATAGGCCTCCCCCAAAGAGCGCCACAAGTCACGATCACCAGCCGCTTGTAACCAGCGACTACCCGCGACTTTGACCAGATCATCAGTCCACCGGGTGCGAGGTCGTCCAACACTACGTCCTCCGGTGCGGGGCCGCCACTCGAGAACCTTGAACTAAATATGTGATAATGATAAAATAAAATATTACGATAGGAGAGAATCGCACAGTCGATTGCGCATGGCGACGCGTCGCCAAACCGTACACACTACTGCATATAGACTGGTGGACAAAACAGCGGCGAAGACGATTTTCACATCTAAAATATTAAATATAGGATGGGCCACGGAGACGTACGAATTTAAAAACGTTATAGCATTGGAACAGGGTAAGGGAGCGGTGCGCGGGGGGTAGGGATCTATTGCTCGGCTTTCGGAAATTTAGTCGCGATGGAGCACTTCACGAGCGAACAGCGTGCGTTCTACGTAAACAAATATTACAAAATGCCGATTCGTACATAATTGTTCGACGTTTATTTCGCTCTCACTATGGATTGCGTGACTTAATACAATGTCCGAGCGAAAGTTTTATTAAGGCGTCGGTCAGAAAGTTAGAGGTTACCGGTTCGACCCTTAATCCGAAACTTTGAAAGGCCTCAAAGGACAACAAGGTCCTAGGCAACCATAAACGAAGTCGCGACTTCTGTACTACGCAATCCTGGGACATCATCTCGCAAGCGATCAGTTGAGGTCTCTGCATGAAGAACGGCTTTGCGTCGAATTTTGAAGAAATTTGGAGCTTCAACATTTTTTTTCAGACGAATTTTTTTTTGCCTATTTAAATGGTTTCGTGGTTTATGATAATGAGCGTCGTAATGTGTGATCGTGGTGACCATCTTGTACATTGTTTTGTTCTTCTTTTAGGTCACAACGGAGAGATTTTCTGGTAGTACATTTATTCATAATTTATAATTTGGGATTTTAGTAGAAGGCTTAGAAGTCTGCGTTCAGACGACACGCGGCGCGCACCCGTGTCGCAGCCGTCTCGCACCCGTGTCGCACCCGTGTCGTAGCCGTCTCGCGTGCGCACGTGCGCACTCCGCGCTGCACATGCCTTGCGCCCGCGCTTCAGCTAGTGTTGTATCTTGTCATCAAATGATTTTTTCTTTCCAGTGTCTTTTGTAAGTTGTTTGTAGTATAGTCGAATCAACGCGTACTGAGCGCGGGTCTAGTACGGGCTCAACAAAGTGTGCGTGTTCGTCGCGGGTCATTTGAACACACCCTAACCCCTCTAGTTAGCGTTTACCTACTACCTAATTTCACAGACAACCAGCAAGGCGCGGGTTGAATTCCTGACAGCTGCAGGCATTAGTGGAATGAATGTTCGGTCGATTTATGTTAATTTATCTATGGGTATTTTTTATATTTTATGGATGAACAGTGAATGCCTTCTTTTTATCAAGACATCTAAACGAAAAGAAAGTAGAAAGCAGACATAGCCGCGGGTAATAGCTAGTATTTTATACATACCTGATGACTAAGTTGCTTGATACGTTTCTCTGAATTTCTTAACTCAGCTTTCCCCACCTCCCACTCACTGGCGATCTTGGCTCGGGACGCACGTTCCGCTTCGAAATCAGCCCTAAATTAAACGAACATTACATAGTGATAAGTTTCTTTTTTCCCATGTCTCATTACTTTATCGTTACACTTTTTTTAGTAATATACATTCGAATAAAGTATTCGAATGACATATTTTATTTTAGCACTTGCCCTGTGCTTGGGATAATATTCTATAAATTTTAAAGAAATAAAATCCTCCTGTCTGGGGCGAAATTTTATCTTTCTTTAAAATTTATAGAATATTCGAATGACATTGCAGTGTTATCACTACATAGTATAAAACAAAGTCGCTTTCCGCTGTCTTTCCCTATGTATGCTAAGATCTTTAAAACTACTCAACAGATTTTGTTGCGGTTATCTGTAATACTACTGGTGTTGCGGATGTCCGTGACGGAAGTGATTACTTTCTATCAGGTGACCCACATGCTCGTTTGCCTCCTCTTTAATAAAAAAAAATTAATACGTATAGCAAAAACTTTGGTCCCCTTTTTACGAAAATTACATAAAATTTGGCACACATATAGTTTATGTGTAAGAGAAGCGCAGAACGCTAATATTTTTCAATAATAATGTTTTTAAAGTACTTTAAATCAATAAATAAATCATTACCCGCACTACCATGCATTTGACACACACAAACAAATATATTGATGATAACGATAAAAGATCACAGATGGTGCACTAACTATTCATATAGTTTAGTAGTTGGTCTTGAGAAATGAAGATGGCGTTATTATCAACAAGATATTTAAATTTATTATGGTCGAATTTCGACCAATGGGCGACCACTAGTTTAGATAAATAGAGCGATTCAAGAGTATGTAAGTGTATATGGAAATTTGTACACCCGTGCGAAGCTAGGACGAGCTGGTAGTTACCTATAGTTTTTGTATTTAGGAACTATCTCACCTAAGAATATGGTTTACAAACTTTTACATATTAATATTTCTCTTTTTTTGTAATATGCCATATACTAATTCTTATGCACCGCTGGTTCGGTCATGTGGAAAGATTGACAAAGCAGATATACAATGCGAATGTGGATGGATGTAGGTACCCGGGGAGACCAAGGTTGACATTCCACGATCAGCAGGTCTAAAACCGCCACTTTTAGCAATTCATCTAAAAGGAATTCATTTCCTGAATTGTAGCAATATTGCAACAATTCATGTATTTTTTGGTAAAATGGTCGCGCCTTTCGGCGATTCATCTACAAATTATTTCATTAGCAGAATCATTTTGATGTGTGTTTCCAGACTTAATAATTGTAAACAACTTAAAAACGGTATTTTCATAAATATTGCTGTTTACGAATGATTTTTACAATTAAAATATTACACGACCTTTAAAAGAAAGAGAACCGTAAAATTTAGGGTAAAATTATTATTAGTAATCGTGGAAGTAATAAATATTTTTTACGGCTGGCCATGTCTCACAACTCGTGCTTTCACTTTGCAACATTAAGTTTGACATTTGACATTTTACTATAAACAATGTGTTATTTTACTTTAAACAATAATTGTTGCTAAGTTCCAGTAAATTTTATGTTTCGGTGATTAAAGCCTGTTTTTTAATCTCAGAGACTAAATTGACATTAGCAGTGTTGTAAGTTTTTTGCAATTCATAAATAGTTTCGTACCATTACCGAAAAATCTTAACAATATATCTTGCCGATTTTCAAATGTTACTCTGGAAAATCGGAACATATTATGTATTGAGAATAAATTGATACAATATTAATATGCTTCATAATCGTAGGTTAATAAATGTGATTATTTGTTTTTTTTTTTTCAAAACAAAACTCATAAAAAATAACAATTGTATTTTTAAACATTAATTTTATTTTTTATTCACTTATTTAACGACTCGGTACTTACTTGAATACTCGAAATTGTCATCAATATTTATAACTAACCGAACCGGTGAACTTCGTATCGCTTAAAATTTATAGCTACTTTGTATGAAAAAATAATTAGAGTTTTGTTTTTCCCACTTCCTCTGTAACTTTTACGGTTTTTCTTATTATAAGAACCTTCTCCTATCTTGACAATACCCAATACAATAAAAAAAGATTTATCAGAATTGGTCCACTAGTATTTTGTATGTATATTTTTAATTTAGTTTTTAACACAGCGACCATATTATAGTCTTTCCATCGCTGTGGAGTTACTTGAAGAAGCCCTTTTCCAGAAAAATTCTAATGAATTTAACTTTAATGTTTATTTTTTTACGTAACTACAAACAAACTTTTTCTATGGCAAAAGACAGCGAACAATTACGAGGCTCCATTAATGGTAAGACACAACCGGACCATATAGACATCATAATATAATGTTGTAAGTACGTCATTATGAGGACAATTATGTAGGTACATCTATCGGCAGTCCTTAGCTCCGGACTGAACTCGACCGTCTCTATAGCTGCAGGAATAGGAAAGCCGGGGGATCCCTATCAACACAAGGTGCTGTACAGCACTCTACCACCAGTGGTATTGTTGGTAATGACAAGGTTCTCCTTAGCTCGCCTCTTACGAGCTGTCAGCCACAGAGAATATACACGTATTTGCTAACTCAATTATAATTTATAACTATACAAGTATTTCTACGTATTAGTATTCTCCCTATTTCGCCCATTTTCCTCGATTTCATCAACAGACCTAGACTAGGCGGCAACGGGACCAGCTCGGAAATAACTTTGGTCTCTTTGAAATAGCATTACCTTTTTCGATGTTACTTAAAAGTGGCAAATAAATTAAGGTTGTTCATACTTCGAAAATCGATATTAATTTACGTTTGGAAAAAATCGGTATCGTAAGACAGCACTACAATAAAAACACAGGTATCATTATTTGTAAAATTGACTTTTGCATCTGTCAATTCAGTCTCTGAGATTAAAAAACAGGCTATAGGTATGTGCACTTGATATAGTAGAGTTAAATATGAAGGTACTATGTAGTTACAAGTTTTGAGACACACGATTCAAATTTGATATATTGATGATGATATAGTGATTAGCACATCATCGATTCGACTGTTGATGAATTAAGTGGCTTTGCTTTATTTTATTTGCGTGTTGCCAAGAAAAGACGTTCCATCGGAGTATCGGAAGAAAGCCCAGTGGAATATTTAGCTACAAATTTTATAGCTTATAAGTTATAACCTATGAGATATGACATGGTTCAGGTTAGAAGCTACAATTTCTAAAACGGTGCCAGGGTCCAGGGGCCCATCAAAATTAATACCTACAACTTTGGCAAGAAGATGGTAATCGTCTGTACCAAAATAATTGTAAGTATTCTTACTTAAATTGGCTAAAACATCATCCACAAATTTTCGATCTGTTACTTTATTGTTTTATTTCCAGTATATTAGCAACTGTAAGAGAAAAGTGGAAACTGGCTGGTATACTTAAATCACAGATAGAGGTTTATCTTAAGCTAGATTCTTCTCTAAAATAAACAATGACTAAATAGCTATTATGGGATCTAGATCTAGATTTAGAAACTTCCACACTGACAGAAAAAAAAATTAAATGTGGACTTAAAGGCTGTGAATTTAAGGCTAACTACACTTGTTTTATATTAGCAAAATAATGCAATTCTCATAAAATGTTTCTTTTAGGTTGACCATTGGCTCTGCTAGATTTGGCAAGAAGAATTCTGTCTCAAGTGGAAATGCAAAGAGTATATTACTTTAAATATTGAACAGCTTGCAGAAGCTGCAAAAAACATTTATCCAATATTAGACCTCACCAAGTATTATTAGTGTTGTGTTTAATTGTTTTATAATAATAAAATATGTTACAATTACTTGTTTTTTCATACATCACTACTAATAAATAAGAATATAAGTTTGTTTGTTACATTTAACCAATCATCATGACACTTTGTACACATACAGATATTCTTGGAGGTATTAAAAGTAACATATAACAAGACTAATAAAGACAGTCACTAAAAGAGCTTAGGCACAAATCAATACAAATTATAAAACAAAGCCCCTCGCCGCGTCTGTCTGTCTGTTCGCGTTTTACTTGAAAAGTACTGAACGGATTTTCATTCGGTTTTCAACAATAGATAGAAAAATTTTTGAGGAAGGTTTTAGTGTATAGTGAGTTTATGTTTTGTACAAACCAACGATATTGCAACGAAATTAGTTCAATATGTCGGCAAAAAATAAGCCGATCGGGAGCTTTCCTCGAAAACGCTGCCAAAACCTTTGGAGATTTAACAAAACAATGTATGGAGGGATTTTTCCTCTTCGACAGATCTCAAATAAAGTAAGCGGTGGTATATGTCTATCTTTAAAAAGTAACCCAAAATAACCGTTTTTTGCGTTTACTTAAAACAGTAAAATGAAGGGTTACTTTAGAATATATTTTTTAACAATACAGTATTAACCCTTAATCAAATAAATGTGTTAGATACGTTATGCGTGTAATTTAGATCGAAATTGTCTTTTACACTATCAGAAAAAAATTAACGACTAATGAGTTATCAAAAAGTTAAAATCTCCGGGCGCAAAATTAAATATCGTTGAAGCGTAGCAAAGACGTGAACGCTTACTGCATTCCCCCCTTAATTTAACTTGAATAACCGAAGCGAAGCGAGGGCGGGCAGCTAGTTTAATTAGGTATATAGTGCTATTGATGTGATACATTTTATGTGCGAAGAATAATGGCTACCTTGACTTCCTAACCGAAACGTGTAAGTTGTAATCAGTTATGTTATCATAGGACTAATAATTGTAACAAGCTTGCGATGCCAGTAACCCAACTACTACTACTACCTTACCATATGAACATTTGCAACCTTTTATGATTGGACACATTAGCATATTGTTAGTTCTATTGAAAATAGACCGCAGAAGCGATCAACTGAATTTTCTTATTTTAGAAGTAGGTACCAATGTAAACTAACAAATGAGGAAATGTTTCATAAGTAGTCAACTCCAACTCTAAGTACATTCATAAATCCACACTAATATAAATGCGAAAGTCTCTCTGTCTGTTGCCCTTTCACAGCTAAACCGCTACAAAGATTTTGATGAAATTTAATATGCATAAAGCTATAGATCTAAGTTTAAAATACAGGTTTTTTTTTCAAAATTAAAACCCCAAAGGACTATAATGGGAAACGAAAGATTGTATAAAAATTGTAACAATTTTACGCTGACGAAGTCGCGGGCAAATAGGTAGTCATATAGTAAATGCGAGTCTGTTTGTCACGCTTTTACGGCCCCTAATGTACTATAATGGTTTTCTTTATGACGTTGAAAGGCAAGCAAGCAGATAGATTTCCTGTTGGTTAGAAATTTATCCCGCTTGGGGACACCAAAGGTGTTACCTAATGGTGCGTTGCCAACTTGACGCCCGAAAATTAGACATCGAGCAAAAGTAAGTTTACCGGCTACCTTATCTTCCGATTCGGAACACATCAACGACAAGCACTGACATTATAGCTGCAGAAATAGGTAAAGCGGTGATATCATCAATCCTGGCGAGTCGCTACGGAACTCGACCATCTAGATACAGTCAGATGTCACGGTGTTAGTGACGTTAAGCCTATGCTCACCTTTTACGAGCTGCCTGGAAGGCAGTTAGATAGTCTATTCCGCAAAGAAGCCCGGAACAACACGGGGTAACAAGTGATGAAAGTTTGTATGAAACTATTCTATGCTGACGAAGTCGCGGGTTAACATTAACGGGTTGTGTTATATTATTTACTTAATCCAAATGTTTTTGTGAGAATTCAGTTAGAAAAAATACCATTGACCCTTTACGTACTTGAGTATGGAAATTTAATTTATATATATTTCCTTTTTTTTATAATATTGGAAGGCAAACAAGCAGACGGATTCCCTGATGTTAAGAAATTCTCGCCGCCTAGAGACACCAAAGGTGGTAGGTAATGGTGCGTTGTCAACCTGAGGCCGGGATATTAGACCTCGAGCAAAAGTAAGTTTACCGGCTACCTTACCCTCCATACCGGAACACGTTAGCGGCTAGTACTACCGTTGTTGAGGCAGGAATAGCTAAGACGGTAGCACCAATCCGGGCGAGTCACTGCGAAACTATCACCTAGTCAGATTGTCACGGTGTTAGTGACGGTAAGCCTATGCTCGCCTTTTTCAAGCTGCCTGGCAGGAAAGCGGATGGCCTTTTCTGCAAAGGAGCCCGGACCAACATGGGGAAAGTGCTCTTAACTCAGCAATAGTTACGGGTTCAGACACAATTTGAAACACTAACGTAAGTACCTACTTTATGCATCTTGTTATGTTATATTATCCGAGGGTGGTGTCAAGAGTCTCGGAAACCGGCGTGTTTGTATGAAAAGGGTAATGAATGAGAAGGAAGCAAGACAGGTTTGTCAGGATCATGAGGTCTGGCACTCGATACTATCTGCCTACCCCGTAAGGGACTGAAGATATGTATGTATATCGCCTTTGTGGTCGAGCGGTCCGGGTGTTGGACTTGACTGCTAGAGGTCTCGGGTTCGAATCCCGGGTCGGCCAACAAAAAGAAAATTGGATTTTTCGAATTTTCTAATAAAAAAAATGTTGGTCGGGATTGGAAACGTGCCCGGTTGGCGATAGGCTTGCCACCTATCACATTATGGGACTTAGTATCTTCGGCTAGTCGTGGGTGCCCTGGTTGTGCCTCTGCCTACCTCTTCGGGGATATGGGCGTGAAGATACTTTTTTTATATGTATGTATATAGTTATGTATGTATAGACGCAGGAATATGAAGACACTATCAGCCAATAGGGAAAACCTAGTAATCCAGGTTATTGGTTCCACTAGTGTTGTTAGTCAAGACTAGCGGTTCTTCACGATTCGTAAAAACGCCTTCAATATTCCTGCCTCTATATCACAGAGATTGTATAATTGCTGAGGATATCAGATAGTAAACAAAAGATTTTCGATGATGGTTTAAATTAGCATCAATTACGGTAAAATTGTAGTGTAATATATAATTCACTCACTTTTAGACTCCAGGTATGCCTGTAATGTTTCAATTTCGTCTTAAATCTGGGCAATTCTGGTATCTTATTTGTTAACTGATGTCATGAGGCTGCTATGATTCATAGGGACACAATTAACAGTACAATAGTTTGACTCACTTATAGACTTCAAGATGTGCCTTTAGAGCTTCGATTTCGCCTTGTAACGTCGACACTTGGTCCGCTTGAACCTTCAACGTGTTGATCTCGTCACCGCGGGCCACCAGCGCAGCTGTCAACTGTTCGATGTTTTGAGGCTGCTGGCATTTACAATATTCAATCATAATTATTTTTTTTTTTAATTTTAGCAAAAAAATATAATAATAAGTATAATTTCTATAGGTACACATAACTGTGTATCTTCAGGACATAAGTACCCCCCCACCCCGTTAACGAGTAAGAAAGGAATTAAACATTTCACTACAAATGGCTCAAATGGTTATAGCATTCGTCGAAATGAGACGAAAGGTTCAAATTCTGCCTGTGGCGAATATTTTTATTTCTTTAAAATTTATAGAAATTAAAAACTTGTTTAAATATTAGAATATTGGCACTTCACAATGTGGTATGTATTGGTATAATTATATATTTTGTAACAACATACATGTTGAGCAAATAAATATTTCATTTTAAAATATACATTTTTATAACCATCAATATCTTTTCTAAGCCCAACATTTTTTGTAAAATTAATACAGTTATTACGCACTGTAACTAAATTCTTATCTAGACTTCAAACTTATTAGTAAATGGCACATTTAAATTGTAGGTAGTAAGTATATAATTAATATATCAAAACTTTATTATTTTTTAGTTTCTAATTTTAAGTCGGGTTTTATTACCATAGTAATTTTATTTAATACTTTTTAGTTTCTTGCTGATATGATTTAATGTAATAAAAATAAATATCGGAATAGTTAAAAATGCTCATAAAATAAAAACTAATGGGCCCACCTGAATCAATTTTTTATTCATCATCAAAAAACGAATTACGTAAATCGGTTCAGTAACCTCGGAGAAATCAGTGAAATAAAAAAATATATATACCGTCCGAATTGAGAACCTCCTCGTTTTTTTCTAACTCGGTTAAAAAAATACAATTACACATTCTATTAGAGGAAAAGTTAAAGTTAAAATAGAGTTTGAATTACATAAGTCAGATTACTAATGTAGTATATTAATAAAATTGAATTAATAATCACCAAGACTTGAAATACCAACATCTATGTTTATCATCACACATTTGTGTGATGTTGATCAAAGTTCCAGCTATATATGAGATGAGGTACAGGACCAGTAAGTTTATAAATATTGCCAATTCACGGGCGCAGAAATTCTCAAATGTATAACTGTCAAAATTATCTTAACCAATCAGTGCACTTCTGGGGAAAATTGCCATTTGTTGTTGTGTACGCGCTACGAGTATTTTAGGACCACGTAGCGTATATGAAATTTAAGAGTATTATGAGCGAGCACGAGTATTTGTTCGATTTTAATACTTATCTCTGTATTTCTCTAGTGCATAGTGCATACTTTCGTTTTTTTATGAGCATACAAATATATGTTCACGCAAGGTTTCCTGACAGGTAACCATGCGTGTAAACTAACCTAACTTCATCATTCATTACTATTTTCATACAAACAGGTCGGTTTCAATCTCTTAATTCCACCCTTGGCCAAAAACCAAGCGATTAGGTCGTGAAATGTCAACCTAGGTCTACCAGTATCCCAACATACATTCACATTAACAGTGCAAAAGAAAATTGATGAAACAAGCTATAAACATAACAAACATATTGTGTAACCCCTTAATCTACGGGACGTACATACATTTTACCAACCGTTTTACCGTATATACCGTACCATGTACCGTATACCGAATCATAGAAAATTGATCCAATAACAAGTTTCGCGGTACTTATCTTATGGCGTATGATCGTATGATAACGTAGCAACTTACGTGTCCTTGTCCCGCCTTCTTCATTAAGTCTTTAAAACCGTCGAATATTTCTTCAAATATTTGTAAGCATCCACGAATAATACCTCTGGAACATAATGACAATTTCAAAAGAAAATAAAATACTTTTTTATGTTACCGGATCGGGCAACAAAAAGAAAAACTGTTTATTAAATTTGCTAATAAAATAATTGGCGATAGGCTTGTCACCTATCACATTATGGAACTTAGTGTCTTTGACTAGTCGAGGGTGCCCTGATTATGTCTCTGCCTACCTCTTCAGGGATAGGGCGTGAAGATTTTAGGATTAGACGTAAGTAATCTAACACGTGTATTTTTGTTACACATTTTTAATTCACAGCTCTTTGACAATTTTAAAATATAGCTACTACATAAAGATTAACCTTGACCGCCTCGTTCGTCAGGTGGCTAGCGTACACGCCTAACTACATCGAGCAACTGCGAGGCTCGGGTTTGATTCCCGACGGAGGCAGGCATTTGTGTGATGAACATTTAGATGTCTGCATTTCCGGGTCTGGGTGTTTATTAAATTTATTCTGGTATCTATTTAAGTATTTTCTATGTATTAGTATCGTTGAATAACACCCATAACACAAGCATATAATTTGCTTACTTTGGGGTTAGATTCAATTTGTGTTACTTGTCCTAGTATATTTATTTATTTATAAAAAACAAAACATTCACATTTTCTCCACAACTGCCAGGTGGTTGTCCGCTATTCTATTTGTGAAGTCCAATAGCGTATTTCTCATATGCTCTTGTGACGATCTCTCCAAAGTGAATTTAAATGAATTCGATATTACACCCAGGCATCTCACATGACTGTCGGTGGATCTGAAATAAAATATCACACAAAAAATATTTACATTTTATTTTTGCTATTTAAATGTTTTTTATTTATTTACACATTGAATTTAATTACTGCTTAAGAGATGTTTTTTGTTTGAAATTTTATTGATTAATATTATGTATCCACATGTTTTGCTTTATATTTTTTTTTATTTAAACATATAATTTTTGAAGTGTCGTAGAAATTGGAAAAATGCTGAGCAAAGAATTGCTCCTGTGTGTAAAATGCTTATACCAAGCGTTCGGATACACACAAAACATTAAAGACACATCACTCACCCCTCCACCAAGCTGTTCAAACAGTCAGACAAATGCTTTAAGGTCTGGTTGTATCGTTTCACACTAGTCAAGTACACCTGGTACTCTGGTATCATTCGACCACTATCCGGGAGTTGAGGAACATCTACTGGTGATAGTGTCTGTAAATAAAATATGTATGAAGCAACCATGTATTGTAACTAAAGTAATTTCGAAGTACACATTTTTTTCTGTTGTAACATTTTAACTACGGTCACAGAATACGTGGGTATCTAAAACGTAATATAAAAAAAACATAAAAATAGGTAAAATATAAATACAGTTGTTATCACTATAAAACCGGGCGTCAACATTGCTACCAGCTGATATAGATACATCGCACGGGGTCACTGAACTGTAACAAATTTTTATTTTGTAATTAATATTAAAAATGCTTAATAATCTTTTTACTATTTCAGGTAAATATTCAGAATATCCATTCGCATATTCAGAATTCCGATCGCTAATTTGCAAATACCTTACTCATTTATTTGTTTTATTTATTTATTTATTTGAAATTTTTGATTACACGTATCATTACAAGTATATTAACAATAGTGTACTCTGTAAAAACATTAAAAATAATACATCTTAACTAGCCTAAAACATAAGAAATGATGAACAAAGCTGTCTTTGTGAATTGACTCAGACTACACTAGAATAAACATCCTCATTTTACGCTGTACGATTCAGAACGTGTAGTACGCGCGTCAAGCAAAGGTTCGGACTTCCCCGAGTTGGTCCTGCAGCGCGGCAAAGCCAGCAGCGTCTCGGCCTCGTTAGTGGATTAAAGAATTTAATAGGAACCGTAAGTAATTGCAAAGACAATATATATAATAGACCTACAATGTAGTATAAAAACGTGTAACAAAATAAATAAGTCCTTTCTAAGACAACAGATGTCGCTGTGGGTATCGAATTGTCTTTTTAAGACGGTTTTTACAATTTATACGTCTGATCTGAGTCTTAATATATCCGTGTAAAAGCAATGTTAATTTATTAGATGGCGCTGTTCCTAGTCATTGTGAAGTAACCTTTCATATAATTTACGCTATTCCATAATTTTATTGTGAACTAGCCGATCCGGCGAACTTTATATTGCTTGACATTAATAGTTTTTAACAGTTTATATTGATTGAGGAATTTTTTAGTGATGCGATGAGCACGCGAAATGAGAATATACCTATAAATTTATAATAATATTAATACAATATAAATATTTTTTAAATTTTTTTAAACAAAATATTTTTTTAACATAAATAATTAATTTTTAGTATCTAAGAATACATAAAATAGATAAAAAAGTTGTGTACTACAGTTATATGCCCGCCCCCGTCGGGATTCGAACCCGAGCCTAATAGGTGATCTATTAAACTTTTTTAAATAAAATATTTTTTTTAACCTAAATAATTAATTATCTAATAATAAATAAAAAAGATAAAAAAGTTGTGAAAAAACTACAGTTATATTCCTGGCCCCGTCGGGATTCGAACCTGAGCCTCATAGGTCGTCAACAGCTATAGGCGCGTATGCTAACCCCTTGGCTAACATGGCGGTACTACTTAATCTCTGCCTATAGGTACATAATAATGTTAGTATCTTCACGCCCATATCCCTACCAGATCACCCACCTATTTTCATCAATTTCCCAGGGATTCCATCATCAGATCCAGATTTAGTGGCAAATGATCACATCGAAAGACTTACCTACCTTCGTTCTTTCAAATATACCTACCTAACTATATTAAAATCGGTTCTTAAATGACAGAGAAATCGATTAACAGACTTAAACAAAATATAGGAGTTAAAAATACCTCTAACCTCTTCCTTTTTTCTATTTCCGTTGAAAATTAGTCCTAAATCTCTATTACTATAAGAATAAAATTGTGTTACTTACACACAATTTTATTCTTATAGTAATAGAGGGTTACAGAATAAAAGCTATAAATTCGAAATAAATTACAATTTTCAAACACTTGCGCTTTAAATAAAGTCGGTTAAAAACGCGACATTGTCAATTGAACACGCCGCGCCGGTCGTTTCGAATAGGTATTAGGTACTCGTAGGTAATTAAAAGTTGCCGCATTTCTTCACAGTCCTCGATAAAATTCTATCTTATGGACTGCTTGCACGTGTTACTTAGTAGGTACCTATTTTATTTTTTATTTATTTTATATGTTTCATTATTTAGTTTATTCAAA